>JADRCD010191906.1:0-21712 GCA_019843815.1 Montemys delectorum
GCCTTGTCCCAGCTTTTTAAGACTAATTGTAAACTATAAAAATTGTGTGTGTCTTTTATCTGGGAACTACATGGTAAAGGCAGGGTAGAAATGCCAGGTCAGGATTAAATAATTTATACAACACATAATGACTATATTCAATCTATGTATTGAAAAATATATGTGGACATTCACATATTTACACATAATTACATATATATGTATGTTTGTAGCAACAATTAATAAAGCAACCAGAAATTTGAAAGATAACAATGGGAGTATACCAGAATGTTTGGAGGAAGGAAAAGGAAGAAAGAAATTATGTAGTCATGTTATAATCTCAATAAAATAAAATAAAATAAATATATGTGTAATCTCAAAATAGCCAGTAATGATGTTCACTAACCAGGTATGTTAAAGAAGATTCCAGGCTATCTGAGACGTGAAACCCACTATAGGTAGATTGTTGTGAAGTTAAAGGTTTCTGGGCTGCAGAAACCAATCTTAACAGCTCCCCTAACAAAAGTAACAGGAAAACCTGAAAAAAATTTCTTTGAGATTAAAGTAAAATACATTGTGACAGATACAGAGATTCTGTTCAAACCACCTTTATAACAATATGCTGTTATAAGTACTCCATTGTAGCAACACTGTTTTTAAAGTGTGTAATTCATTCAAGAGACCCTATTGTAGGTATATAAGTACATTTGGTAACAGCACAAAGTCCTTAGTACTGTGCAAGGTTTGGAGACTCATTGGGTGTCTCTGAACTTACTCCGTATTAAACAAGACAGCTAGTGAACTCTGGGATGATGTTCTGGAGTTGGCATATCTAGGAGCTCCATTCAACCAGTAGGGTGGAAGCTTTGCTCTCCAGATGTCTAATTAATGTGTCTGATATGCAGATATGTCTATTGTGGGTACCTCATATCTGTATACTCATAGAATAGGTGAACCGAACACTCAGAAACAACACGTAAACTGATGTCCTTCTCCTTTACTATGTGCAGACCTGACTTCTTTCAATAAGCATTTTATTATGAGAAGGCATTTTAAGTTTGAATCTTCTCTAAAAGCCAAGTGTGTGTGTGTGTGTGTGTGTATAAATATATATATTACACATACAAAATATGAATGTTTTAAAACCATATATGAAAATATCAGCACAATCCATTTTATAAATTCACTATCAAAATTATTTCTTAATTTTTTGAATGTATAGAACAGAAAAGTTAGACCCCTCATACATTCAGGAAATTATCATTTTAATAGAAGAAACGATCCAAGCTCTCATCCCTTCCTTGTCTTGGTCATGTCCTCTATTACTTTTAAAATTGAATTGCTATAGTGACTGTGTTAAATTATCCATCTTTCAACTAAAGGAGTATAAATAAAAGCAAAGCCATTTCCCCTGTACTTTTTTAAATATTGAAGTCTTATATTGCCATTTACTCATGAATAATTGTAAAATAGCATACATCTGACATATTAGGGCAGGCCCTATGGAAAAAGTTACATTTAATGACGAAGGATCAGAAGAACTAGTAGAGGAATGAAGACATATCAGAGAGATATGAAGGTAGAGCATATTGTATTAGTGTCTAGTATTGTCTTAACACGTATCTTTCATCATGACTCTTTGAACACAGATTAGACTCCAGAATGCATTTAAACATTTCACATAGTAGAATATTAAAAAAAAAAAAAAACAGATTAAAAGAAAAGTTCCTTGTAAAGTTTAAATCAGAATGATCAGTGGAAATGATTTTCTTCTTGCAATTCCTTTGCTTTATGTGAGCTGATTTCATTTGTTTCAAATTATGGTAGCCCTTGAGAATCCAGTGACATTTATGCACAGCACTTCACTTATTCTTGATTTTAAATCTCACTAACCCCTGTTTCTTCTTCTTTTATGCTACACACTAGAATAATTTCACTCTAAAATTTGGCATACATAAAATTACATGTATACATATGTTTCTCTGGTGCTATTTCCATTTCATTTTCCTGAATGAAGCAAAGACAAATTTATTTCCTGCTTATCTCTTTGATGGCCACGCCTTATGATAGTCTATTTAAAAGACGAATGTATGCAAAAGAAGACTGATTTACTTGTGATTATTTTTACTTTTTGTTTTTGTTATGCAGAGTGTTTTTGGAATAGGCTGGAATGAAAGGGTTTTGTGTGTCTTTACAATGTGTTTTTTTTAATACATTATAACTAACATGCTTCAACTACATACTTTATTATTAATAATATGTAATATTCACAGACAACTATTAAATGTTCTGTGAAAAGCAGGGTTTCTCAAAAATGGCCAGGCAGAAGTATTCATCCTGCCTGGACAGTGAGCCAGGTGATGTTGAGAATGTATGAATTCTCCAGCTAAAGAGGCCATCCCTGATTGCGTTCCCTATAAGAGTAGTGCCATTTTCTCATCACAAGGCAGTGCACCTAAATCTAATTCACCACAGGCTCCAATATCCACAGAAGAAGGGCAGCTGCTACCCAAGGCAGTCTTCACATTTCCTTGCTAAAATATTTTCTAGGCTGACAAACATGTTATCTTTTTGATGACAAGGAAGGAAAGATTCAAAAGGAAATGTATATGGAAATATATATTGTTGTTCCTCAAAGTAACATGCATTTCTCAGCAAAGTGAGAGGGGGCGAGACAAACTTCTCTCCTTTTTTGTAAATGGTTCTTTAATATACATGCTTCTTCAAAAAAAAAGCAGGGTGTCTGTGTGTGAGGTGAGTGTGAGGGGGGGGGAGAGAGAGAGAGAGAGAGAGAGAGAGAGAGAGAGAGAGAGAGAGAGAATACATACAAAAACAATACTAAATCCCAGCATGGAAAGTAGAGTTGGGCATAAAATCCTACTTCAAGATGTGGGGCTATTGAAATTCTGAGCTACAGTAAGTCAGAGAACTAGTTCTTTTCTCCACTAGTGTGGCCATTAGTAAATCAAAATCTCTCTAGTTTAAGATCCCACATTCAAGAATATTTGTCCATGATGAATAGGTCTTGAAGGAATTTTTTTGTTTACTTGTTGTTTGTTTGCTTGCTTGGTTTTTGTTTGCTTGTTTTTTTGTGGAGAGGGAAGATTTTGTCTTTTTGTTGTTTTGTTGTTGCTGTTTGTTTTGTAGCTGAGACTTTTTTTTTTTCAAAAAAATAATTTTTGTTAATGGGTTATTTATTTATTTTACATCCTAATCACAGCTTTCTCTCTGTCCTCTCCTCTCAGCCTCTCTTTCTCACTATCCTTACTCTATCTGTCACCCCTTTTTTCTTCTCAGGAAAGGGGAGGCTTCCCATGTACATTAGACAAAACAGCCCCTTTAGGGCAAAGGGATACAAAGGTAGGCAACAGAGTCAGAGACAACCTTGGCTCTTGCTCTTAGGAGTCCCACATGAAGTTCCCACATGAAGGTCTAACTATCCAACTGTTACATATTTACAGAAGTTCCTAGTCAGGCTTTTGTATGCTCTATGGTTGGCTGTTCAGTCTCTGTGAGCCACTATGGGCCTAGGTAGGTTTCCTTGTGGTGTTCTTGACCCTCCTGGGTTTTTCAATCCTCCCTCCTCCTCTTCCAGAGGACTCTCCCAAGCACTATGTAATATTTGTCTATGTGTCTCTGCATCTGTTTCCATCAGTTGCTGGTTGAAGCCTCACAAACGACAGTTATGCTAGGCTCCTGCTATGTTTGCCTTTCTAGGTCTGGGTTACCTCACTCAAACGATATTTTCTAGTTCCATCCATTTGCCTGTATATTTCATGATATCCTTTAATATAGCTGATTAATACTCTATTATGTAAATGTTCCAGATTTTCTTTATCCATTCTTTGGTTGAAGGACATCTAGGTTGTTCTCAGTTTGCTGCTATTATGAATAAAGCTGCTATGAGCAGAGTGGAAAAAGTATCATTGTTTTTAATGTGGCAAGAAATGAGTGGGAGGTTAAGGGGAATTGATTGAGGAAGATTTGGAAATGAATATAATTAAACTGTATTTTATCAAACTCAAAATAACAATCAATACATTTTAAAAGTTTGATTTTCCTTAATGTGTACCATGCAAAATTGCAGACTTACTCTGCTCTCATGTATTTATATTGGTGAAAAAATAAAGATTTTCTGTAGAAACCTTAGAAACATACTTAATTATATAAATTGATTTAGTAAAAACACATGAATATTGGTGGTAATGAGCTAAATCAATGAATAAAGTGCTTTTTCTACCAGTGTAAAGGTCTGAGTTTACAAATAATGTAAATCCAGATAAGACAAATATGTCACATCTATAAATCCATTGGTCCTTTAGTGAATATGTGGTGTGTGTGTGTGTGTGTGTGTGTGTTGGGGAGCATAACAGGTCATCTTGACAATGAAGATTGTGTATTACCACTGGCTTAAATGCAATGGATTCATGCAACCACAGGCTGAGACATCTAACATGCAGCCAATATAAATCTTCCCTCCCTTTAAAGTTGTTCATCTGACAAATTTTGCCCTATCACTGAAAATTTCTAATACAGGAGGAATCAGGAGCAGTTAAGAATAGACATTACTCCAAAATTGCTCATGTCTTAAAAAAAATACAGGGACAAAAATGAAGAAGAGACTGAAGGAATAGCTGACCAGTGACCAGCCCAATTTGGGCTGTAGGCAGTAGACTAACATGGTTGTCCCCTGAGAGGCTCTAAATCAGTGGACTGAGAAAGATGCAGATACAGTCAAGCATTGCAGAGAGGTCTGGATGCCTTTGGAAATGTTAGGGGAAAGATTGGAAGAACTGAAGGGGATGGCAGCCCAGTAGGAAGAATAACAGTGTCAACTAACTTGGACTCTTGGGAATTCCCAGAGACTGAGTTACCAACCAAGAGCATACATGGGCTGGTTCAAAGCCCCACATGTGTAGCAGAGCATTGCCTTGTCTGGCCTCAGTAGTAGAGGATGAGCCCAATCCTGAAGAGACTTGATACCTCAGGATGGGGTGATACCTGGGAGGGGGTATCCACTCAGAGGTGAAGGAGAGGGAATGGGGGGAAGAACACTGTGAAGGAAGGGGGCAGGAGGGGACCATCATTTCTAATGTAAATAAATGATATAATTAATTAAAAAAGAATAGACAGTCCTGAATGACAATTTTGCTCATTCCTCGTTCCACTGGTATATTTTGATTTTCCATAAAATGCAAATGACTACTGCCTTTGAAGAACCACATATTTTATTTTTGTATGATTACTGGTCATCTGTAGATGTAGAAGAGTATTACAATTTATTAACAAAATAAATGGAATTCACACAGAAGGAAAGAAGCAAAATACTATTCCCTGGGCATGGTTCTATGAATTATATTTTGATGATATCTGCAGAAAAGTGCCATTCTTCTCTAAGGGAATGACTCATGCAGCTAGTGGGGATCCATTCTCAGAAGACTACTTGTTCATTTAACAATGAAGAATAAATACAATTTTGTACTTGTACCAAATAATCATTTGTTGATAACTGTTGGGTTTATATTACTCATGTGGTTTGAAAGAGCATTACATATTTTATTTTTCATTTATGTTTCTGTCACAGAATTTTGAGACAAAATCATATGGATTCATAAACTTTTTAAAGTGTATTTTAAATAAAAGGACTTATCATACTTAAGTATAGGCTATCACACTTAAATACAGGCATCACTACTTTTTCAGTCACTGAGAACATGTGCTGTTCTTGCAGAGGACCTTGGTCCAATTCCTAGAGCCAACATGGTGGCACAAAACAGTAACTGCATTTCAAAGAAATCCAGTGCCCTCTTCTGGATTCTGCAGGTACAAGATATGCACATTGTACACTTATAATTACTCTGGCAAGTCACTCATACACAAAAAGAAAAATAAACATTTTTTTTTTTTTTACAATTGAGACATTACTTACCAATTTTATTCCTCAATATTTTCATCTTTCTTATTATTTATTAACTGGCTGACCAGAGAGGGGAAAGTGTCATTTGCCTTCATTTTCTTTTATTTTTCTAACTTTGACTCTTAAAGTTGACAGGGTCTCTATTAAGAAGAGACAGTAATAATTTTAGACCTTCTAAACTTACTGTGTCAGTTTCAATTAAAATTGAATCCTATGCTCAACTGTTTTGGATTGTTTCAATAATTAAATATAATGAAGTCATTTAATGTTTAACATATTCACACAAGTGTCATTTGTGTCTGATAAAGTGGAATGATTAAATGTGACCTAGAATCTTTGCTATTTATTTAGTGAAGTATTTCATTCAGCACTAATAATGAGGAAGGAGTGGGACAACACTATGCAATGACAATAGTAACTGCAGACTTTGGATAAGAGTGGTACCCAAAGGCTCATATATTTGAAACCTTTGTCTCCAGTTGATGGAAGGGCTTGGAAAAATTGAGGAGATGCAGCCTCGTTGGAAGGGCTCAGTATGGGTGTGCTTTGAGGTTTCGGAAGCCCACTCGATTTCTCTGACTCATGCTTGTGGGTAAGATGTGAGCTCTCTGCCACTGCTCCAGTACTGTGCCTTCCTGCCTGCTTACAAGCTTGCTGCCATAACTGTATTGGACTTTAACCCACTGAAACCATGAATCCCAATGAAATGTATTCTTGTGTAAGTTGCCTTGGTAATGGCATGTTGTTACATCAATAAACATGTAACACAACACTGACTAAAGATGATTTGGGTGTTTAATGTGAAATGGATGCTGAAGCCTCCACTATGGGAGGTTTGTTCAATGTCGATCAATACTTCAGTAAGCACAGACCTTTGATGCTTTAACAGAAGTCCTTACAAGATAATATAAGGGGACATTTTTGTTTCTTCTTCCCCATTTTAAGCATAGCAAATATAAATAAATGACACTAACAAACAGGTGCTTTGATATGTGTATGTCCTGTGAAGCCAAAATGAACCCAATTACCATAAGAAATGCAAATGAATGAATTACATTCATTTTTATTTTGTACAGGTTCTGCAAGATGCATGGACAGTCCAGAACAGAAGCCACAGGGTAAGTTTTATACTATTAAAAAAAGATTATAATAGCTGATTAGTTTCAGGTTACTGTATATTACAAAGGTATTTTTATTTTAGATTTTGGTAAGCATTGAGAATTGTAGTAGCATCTACATATCATAGTCTAAAAAAAGGATGTAGTTTTATTAAAAAATAACTTTTATCTTTGACTTGGTTGAATATTTTGTGGAAGAATGAGGGGGATAAAAGTCTAGATAAGGAATTTATAGGAATGGTTTAAACTTCAAAAATCAATCCCTTAGAAGTACTAATGCATATAGAACACACACATACACACACACACACACACACACACACACACAACCTATTACAACAATTTAAGAATCAAGCATATTGTTTTCAAAGTACTTATACAGTGGAATTTAAAAATTATTCACGTTATTTTTGAAGTAATGTTCATGATTCATATTACAGTAAGATTCAAGTAGTTATGTAACATATCCATTTGTTTCTCAAATTGTATATCTTTATCTCAGCCTGATACCAAATTAGAATATTGCTTGTTGAATAAATTAAAATTTTTAAAATTTCTAGGATTCATTTTAGGTTAATGTACAATGAGAAATAATAAGGTTTAACTTTTAATATTGATGTAAGCATTAAAAACAATAAGAGGATTATTATAACACTAGAAATTTTTGAATAACTTTTAATCTCATAATGATTGCTTCTTAAGACATTCAATGTGTATTTAATAAATACTATGTCACAGCATTTTTCTAAAGTCTAATAATTTTAAATATGTATCGTCACACCATCCATGTAGATGACCATAGATACTGTGGGGTAGGACTTAAAGAGGCAGTATCAAATTCTCTCTTATAAACCTGTAACTTATTTGAACATTTGTAAATTAGTTATTTGCTCTGAATTTTGTGTCTTTTATTTTATTTGTTGAATTCTGTGAAAATACTTAGCCACACTTCTTGTTATAAGAGTCATACTGCTCAAAGGAAATATTCAAAAACATTATGTTTTGTTCTGTGGCAGGAAATGTAAATCTGGAATTAAAATGGATTTAACAGCATTCAACACATTCCATGTTTTATATTTCTAAGGAAAGTAGTTGGTTGCAAGACAATTCAAAATCATTGCCTGCATTTCTCACAGATTGTCTCTTTGAAGTACAGACACAGGCTACTTCTCCAATGCGCTGCTCAAGAACATCAACCAGCTTAACAGCCTGAAACTAAAATAAAAATAAATCGAAGACCATTTTGGGGAGTAGATAGATATATTTTATCAATACAAAGTAAGCAAGCAAACTATATCCCATCAAATTTTACCACCTCAAGGAAGAAGTCTTCATACCTCAATTAACTTTAATGGAAACGGTGACTACCTGAGACAAAAGATTGCACAAAACTTTGTGTGCAAGTGATGACATTTCACAATGCCTTCATAAATACTTCTTGAAGAAGAGTCCATTTATCATTTGAAAATATATGTCAGTGTAGTTTCATCTAAACCAAATGGCATTTTCAAAACTTTTATATCTTTATTTAATGGTTTCTTCCAGGACTGTAAGTATTAATAGATTATCAAATTGAAAGATGTTTGTTCTGACCTTCACATACCTCCATTTCTCAAGAGGTTTAATGTCTCTTACCATGTAACAGAAGAACATTAGGTGATTTCTCACTTCTCTATGGTCTTACCCTGACTTTGTCATAGACAAATGATAAATCATATGGTGTATAAAACTCCAAATAATGCACACAAAGTGCTTTTGTGTTCTTTTGACATCTTACTTCCTAATCCTCTGAGAACACATAGATAAGTCAGTTCTATACTCAGATTCCATTTGTTTAGTTGCTACTACATTTGTGGAGAAACAAGAAACACAACTGAACACAGATCGGTATATAGAGAATGTATATATGCAATTTTATATAAACCTCTCATGGTCTGCATCAGATTTCTCACATGGAATATATTATAAGATAAGAAAATAGGAGAAGAAGGGATGGAGATGCTGGAATTTTTTAGAAATGAATCTCAAATAGCTCTCAACACAGGTGTAAACAAACACATCAATAGACATTCAAAATAGGGCAGAGAAGATTATTAGGTCCCTACATAAAGAACCCCAGGAAACTAAGTAATCCTAAGAAAGATGGAAATTCTCTAATTCAGGGAAGAGCAAACCAATTGGTTAGTCAATGCTAAATAGTCTGGCCTAGAAAGATACATAGGATCAGCATCATACAGACTAGGAGATTATGTTATGGAATGTATTTGTGTACACAGAAACATCTGTACATGTAACAAAAATTCATTAAAATAGAGGTTATAAATATAAAAGTGAGCACAGAAGGGAACACAGGAGAGTTGTTGTTTGTTTTTGTGGAGGGGGAGCTTTAAGGGAGGAACGGGAATGGAGAAATGTTGTAATTGCATTATATTCTCAAAAAAATAAAAGATTCTTTACCTAGTATAGTAAGAATAACAAACACGATTAAGAAAATGTGCACCTAACCCCAGGATTCAAAGATAAAGATAAGATTAAGAAGAAAAGACAGGAGAATCTGTCAAAAAAATTTAAGTAAATTGTCAAATAATTTATTGGAGTACATGGAAAATTAGTATAAGAATAGATAAGAAAGAAAACATAAAATTCAAGGCATGAATTAACTTTTAGCCGATTAAGAAATTTGAATAGGATGGAAAATTAACTTTAGTGGAATGTTAGTGAGAATAGCATACAGTGTGTTCTGGAGGAATAGGTTTCATGCAGTAGAGGACAACAGTTGGTAGCACAGGACTTCTTGAGCTGGAATTAAGCTCTGTACCTTACTGTACTGTACAGTGGCACATCTTCCTTACAGAAACAATAATAGATAATAGTAATTTGAGTATTCCGTGACTTCATGGGCACACTGCTCTGCATAAGGTAATGGGAAAGGAAAGGAGTTGTCTACGTACGTGTTACTCGCTTGTAGCTAATGACACTGTCCTAGTACTATTGCTGTTGCTGTTACATGTGCCCTTCCTCCAGCCTTGAGAAGGCTAAACAAGTCTCCAAAGGGTGGAGCCTGGCCTCTTCAGGCCTCACCTGCCCTAGTCTGGCATCCCCAGCTCTCCTTCTAGGTGTACCTGGTTCTCCAAGACCACTAGACGGCTACAGTTATAAAACACTGAGACAAAGCAACAACAACACCAACAACAAGCCAAACACAAAACTGGGTAAGCCAGGGCTTTGTGGCTTACAAGACAAGCATTCAGTCCATCACTGGGAGAGTATCAATTAACTCAAACAACTATTCACATCATATCCACAGTCAAGAGCAGAGAAAATAAAGGGCTTTTACTGACTGGGTTTTGCTCAGCGAGCCCTTTCACTCTTATACATTTTAGGACAACATGACTAGGAGAATGTGCTGCTTATGATGGACTGGTGCTTTCTGTAGCAATTAAAAATCAAGAAGCCTATGGGAGTACAACCACGGTCAGACCAAGTGATCTAGACAACACATCTGTAGAAGTATTATTCTCAGGTGATTCCAGGTTAGCAGCAAGTTGGTTGACTTGAGAAGTCATAAATATATAATCTAAATTCATTGAGAAATAAACACTAGTTTGTTCTTATTTAGTTTCCCCATTTATATTATGATATCTAATTGGATCCCTGATTATTTTTGATGACTACTAAATCACACACATACACAAACACACACACACACATACCAACCCCCCATACAAACATAAACACACATAAACACACACATGCACACACACAGATCAATATGAAAATGATAAGCTGATATTTTGATAAAAAGAAAGGAATACAAAGATGGAGAAGAAAGTGGTTCCACAGTGAGTAAATATCCTTTCCTCTAGGGGAAATGGGAACTCAGCCAATATGTGGGCTCAACAGGTGCAGTTTGAAAGATGGAACCAGGAAATGTAGAGATATAGAAATGAAAACTGGGATAGAAATATATTAAATTCCCCCAAAGTATTGTCATCTTATTCTTGTCCCCACTTTACATTAGTTCTCCCTTTTCAAGAAGAAAAATGCTTTCCTACACTTCCATTGACTAATTCAAAACAGAGTAGTTTCTGTGTGTGAGAGTGTGTGTGTGAAGGTGTGTGTTTTTCTGTCTATGTCATTCTGTCTTCAGAGTTACCACAACAGAAATCATATAAAAAGCCAATTGGAATATAACATACATTGGACAGAGTAGGACATTATATTTTTTCCCTTCATATGGACTAGATGTGCTGCAAAGGGCCCTAATACAGGTAAGAAGTTATAAATTTCCAAATAAAAACTGAGGAGAGAACCGTGAGGATGTGACTGGTCAGTTAGAAGTACCTTGCTCTAACTGTACCCAGAGTAGACTCACCAGAGGTTAGCACAAGCCAGAGTATTCAGTCTTACCTTTGGATTGCAGCTTGTCTCTCAGCAGAAAAAAAAAAAAAGAATCAGTGGTCTCAACTTTTAATATCACAGCATTTCACAGTTGCCATTGGGTTGATTTCTCTGAAAAATCAAATGGTTGCAGACAACATGATTTCATAGGGGTCAGAAAACAATCTATTAGATTGCATTCAGTGCCTGACAAAGTTCAGGGAAACCAGAATGCTTCTCCACAAAGGACAGAGTTAGATAGAGTATGCACAGTTAGATATACTTTTAACTTGTCTTTCTATGGTCACTTACCAACTATAAAGAAAAGGAAAGAGAGAGAGAGAGAGAGAAGGAGAGAGAGAGTAAGGAAGGGTGGGAGGGAGGAAAAGAGGGAGAGAGAAAGAAAGGGAGAGAGAGTAAAGGAGGGTGGAAGGGAGGGAAAGAAGGAGGGAGGGAGAGAGAGAGTAAGGGAGGGAGGGAAAAAGGGAGGGAGGAAGGGAGGGAAAAGAGAGAGAAAGGGAGAGAGAGTTAGTTTAATTCTCATTGGTGCATTGGTGCATCTTAAGAGAAAGATGTAGAAACTCTACTGGGATTGATTCATTAAGGCCTCCCTTTGTTAAAATCATCCATGTAATAGGGATACAACATATAGGAACTTTATCATGTAATAGGTTTGCCCTTTTCTATAGTTCCACATTCTGATGTTTTTCCCCTTTGATATTTGTTGTTCTTTAAAAGTTTTGTTTATTTAACATGAATATGGGAAATCAGATCAGATATATAGTCCATCTGTTTGTTGAAATCAACTATTAAATGTAAGTAATACAAAGAACAATTTTTTAAAAAAACTACTAGCTTACAAATCTCACTGATGAGAGTTCCTGAGCTCAGGTATTGCATCCTTGTGTATGCATGCGCCTGTAAGTACACCACTAGCATAGCTTTCGAAGCTAATTTCGTTTCTGCTACCTCAGAGTTTCAGGGTTGCAATTAACACCAGGTTTTAGTTTTTTGTTATGCTTTGTCTTGCTTTTATTTCCCTTGAAAGCTATCCCTTTGTGTTTTCTGCATAGATCTAATTAATGTACACACTTTTAATCCAAGCATTCTTCATACACAGAAACCTTTCAATTATTTTTCACTGTTCTATTTTCACCCAATATTTCATTTAATTTTGTTATTTAAATTCAGGTCTCTTGGTGTCTTATTGTCTCTTTCTTTTATCTATTTTATTTTATTTTTTTCTCATACAATACATCCTGAGCACAGCTTGCCCTCCCTCTCCTCCTCCCAGTTCCTCATGTCCCCATATAGTGATTATTCCTAGTTGTCAACTTGACTATATCTGGAATGACTCCAGAATTGGAAGACTCAGCTGTGATCCTAATCTGGAAGCTGAGAGACAACACAAGTCTCTGACCTGTATTTTGGCATGGAGATCTTGAGGCATAGTGGCTATGAACCCTAGAAGACTAAGGCAGGGAGATCTCTAAGTTCAAGTTCATCTAGGACAAAGCAAGTCCCAGATCTAGGCTTGGTGGCACATACATTTAATCTGGGCCACACCTTCTGCTAGAGTCCTACATAAGGACACTGGAAGAAGGAAGATTCCCTCTCTTCTTCATATGTTTGCCTTGTGGGACCGAGCTACTGCTAGATCCTTGGACTTCCATTCTGCTGACCATTGTTGCGATTTGAACTACAGACTATAAGTCATCTACAAATATTCTTACTATATAGAGACTACCCATAAGTTCTGTGACTCTAGAGAAACTTGACTAATATACTCCATTTCACCACTGACCCAGACCCACTGCATCCCTGGTTTCCATTCAGAAATTTTGATTATTTTCTGTTTTGTAAGATTCAAGAGTTATGTGTATAGAGCTTTGATTATCAATACAATTGAGCAAAATGCCTTACAATATGTATTGTTTTGAATATCTTATTTAAACTATTTACATTAAAGAAAACATAAATATTAACCCTATAAGGGCTTTTTCACATTTTTAGCTGTTTTTAATATACTCAAGATTATATACTTTTATTTTTGTTTTTACCACGGTCATTGTCCAAGAGAAAAAGAAATGTTCTTGTCTTTCTCTTGTTTGGTCTTTCTTGCTTAGTTTGTGAGTCTGATTAAACCCTTAGCAACATCTTACAGTTTACAGGCATGGCCCTCAATATAACATGTTTTATCAGCTTCATGGAAAATATTTCCCCTGGGTTCTTGTGCACAGTGAAAAATCAGTGTCTCAGAGTGTCTCAGCAGTGACATTGCTGATTTAATATTCAACTCTACTGTATTAATATTCAAACAGTCGGCTTTCTACTTCCTTTACTGAAGAATATAGAATGTCTGTCTTTGGTTCTGTTTCTCTCTGCATCATTGGTATAGGAATTTGTAGTATCCCTTACTATGTCAAGAGACCACAGATATAAAATATAGTCTTGAAAGTCAGACACCAATATAGAAGTTGGAAAAACTTCATTAACTTAGTAGAACTTGTCAACTTATGTAACAATACTACTAATGGCCAAGCTACCACTACCCAGGTGCAGGCAGGGGCCAGGAAAGAGTCCCACCTGCACTCTGAACACTTTTTCTTCCATACTCAAGTGGCTGTTAACTCCTCCAACCCTACCCCAACCTACCCCTAATGATGTGCCCTTGCCCCTATACAGGAGGATACCTGCTGTGCGGTGCAGGCCAAGCCATTCAGAAGAACAAAGATATCTTGATGGACCAAAGGCCGCACAAACTACCAGAAGTTCAGAACTGCACTCTGATGTAGACACCCTGCTGAACCAGAGGTCATGTTTGGCACCAGAAATACAGATCAGAAAGACCAGAAGACCAAAGAGGAAACAGAAACCAAAGAACAAAAATCTACCCAAAAATAAAAATGAAAATAAAAAGACTCAGTAATTGGCTTCTAAATGTATATTCATCCCTAAAATAGATTTCTAGAACACAGTGAACAATAGCCAGGGCAATATAAGATCACCATACTACCAGCTACCCTACTACAGTAAGCCTGAAATAGTACAACAGAGCTGCAGCACAAGTAAATGATCTTAAAACCAACTTTCTGAAGGTGATAGAGATCCTTAATGAGGAAACAAACAAATCTGCTAAAGAAATTCAGAAAAACACAAAGAAAAATGGGAGCAAATGAATAAATTCGTTAATGAAAGCCATGTATGTAACAAGCAGATGAAGGAAATGAATAAAATGGTTTAAGAACTGAAACTGGAAATAGAAGCAATAAATAAAGCACAGCTGAAAGAATTCTAAAATCAGAAAATCTAGGTAAACAAACAGGAAATACAGATGTAAGTATAACCAACAGAATGCAAGAGATGAAAGATAGCATCCTAGGCATAGGCAGTAAAATAGAAGAAATTGATACACCAGTCAAAAATTGTTAAATCGAAAAAATTTCTGACGCAAAACATTCAACAAATCTGGGACACCATGGAAAGACAAAACTCAAGAACAATTGCAATAGCAGAAGGAGGGAAATACTACTTCAAAGGCCCAGGAAATACTGGTAACAGAATTTTGGAAAAAATTTTCCTGAACTTAAGAAGGACATGCCTATAAAGTTAAGAGAAGCTTACATAACACCAAGTAGGTTGGTTCAGAAAAGAAGATAATAAACATAATAAAACACTAAACATGTACAAATATAAAATATTGAAAGCTGTAAGGAAAAGCCCCAAATTACATATAAAGGAAGATCTAATAGAGTTACACTAACTTTAGAAGGGAGATTCTCAGAGCCAGCAGGGCCTGTAAAGATGTCCTACAGACTCTAAGAGATGATAGATGCCAGCCAAGACTACTATACCTAGCAAAACTTCCAATCATCATAGATGGAGAAAACAGGGTATTCTATTTAAACAATATGTCCATGAATGCAGCTCTACAGAAGGCACTAGAAGGAAAACTCCAACCCAAGGAGGCTAAATACACCCATAAAAACACTGGAACACTGGAAATAATATACACACCCACACATTTTCAAGTACACACACAAGAACATGCACCCACAGCCCCCTACACACATCATACCCACATACACACACACACACACACACACACACACACACACACACACATGCATGCGCACACTACTACAATGAAGAAAGAAGAAAATAATAGGAGTTAAAAAGCATTGGTAATTATTATCTCTCTCTCTGTCTCTCTCTTTCAGTTTCTCTGTCTTTGCCTCTCTCTCTTTTTTTTTTTCAAGATAAGGTTTTCCTGTGTAGTCCTGGCTGTCCTGGCAATCTTAGACCAGGTTGGCCTAGAACTCAGATGTCCACCTGCCTCCCAAGTGCTGCGATTAACTCCATGCACTACCACTGCCTAGTAATTATTACCTCTTAATATCAATGGAATCAATTCACCAACAAAGAACAGGCTTACAGAATGGATGAGAAAACAGGATCCATCATTCTGCTCCATAAAAAAATAACAGAACTCTGAGTTTCTCAGCTAATATCCACTTATCAGTGAGTGCATACCATGTGTATTCTTTTGTGATTGGGTTACCTCACTCAGGATGATATTTTCCAGTTCCATCCATTTGCCTAAGAACTTCATGAATTCATTGTTTTTTAATAGCTGAATAGTACTCCATTGTGTAAATGTACCACATTTTCTGTATCCATTCCTCTGTTGAGGGACATCAGTGTTGTTTCCAGTTTCTGGCCATTATAAATGAGGCTGCTATGAACATAATGGAGCATGTGTCCTTATTAAATGTTGGAGCAACTTCTGGGTATATGCCCAGGAGTGGTACTGCTGAATCTTCAGGTAATACTATGTCCAGTTTTCTGAGGAACCAGCAGACTGATTTCCAGAGTGTTTGTACCAGTCTGCAATCCCACCAGTAATGCAGGAGTGTTCCTCTTTCTCCACAACCTCGCCAACATCTGCTGTCACCTGAGTTTTTTATCCTAGCTATTCTGGCTGGTGTGAGGTAGAATCTCAGGTTTGCTTTGATTTGCATTTCCCTGATGACTAAGGATGTTGAACATTTCTTTAGGTGCTTCTCAGTCATTCAGTATTCCCCAGCTGAGAATCCTTTGTTTAGCTTTATACCCCATTTTTTAATAGAATTATTTGGTTCTCTGGAGTCTAACTTCTTCATTTCTTTGTATATATTGGATATTAGTCCTCTATTAGATGTAGGATTGGTAAAGATCTTTTTTCAGTCTGTTAGTTGCAGTTTTGTCCTATTGACAATGTCCTTTGCCTTACAGAAGCTTTGCAATTTTATGAAGTCTCATTTGTCAATTCTTGATCCTAGAGCATAAGCTATTGGTGTTCTGTTCAAGAAATTTTCCCCTGTGCCCATGTGCTCAAGGTTCTTGCCCACTTTCTTTTCTATTAGTTTCAATGTATCTGCATTTATGTGGAGGTCCTTTATCCACTTGGACTTGCATTTTGTACAAGGAGATACATTTGGAATGGATAGATTTGCATTCTTTTACATGCTAACTGCCAGTGTAACTAGCACCATTTCTTTAAAATGCTGTCTTTTTTTCACTGGATGGTTTTAGCTCCTCTGTCAAAGACCAAGTGACCATAGGTGTGTGGGTTCACTTCTGGGTCTTCAAATCTACTTCTTTGATCTACTTTCCTACAGTTCACAAGAAGCTCAAGAAGAAGGAAGACTAAAGTGTGGATACTTCAGTCCTTGTTAGAAGGGGAACAAAATACCCATGGGATGAGTTAACAGAGATAAAGTGTGGAGCAGAGACTGAAGGAAAGGCCATTTTGAGACTGCCTCAGCTAGGAATCCATTCCATATACAGTCACCAAACCTAGATCATTTTGGGGATGCCAATAAGTTCTTGCTGACAGGACCCTGATACAGTTGTCTACTGAGAGGCTCTATCAGTGCCTGACAAATAAGGAGGTGGATGCTCTCAGTTATAAATTGGACTGAGCACAGGTTCCCCCATGGAGGAGCTAGAGAAAGAACCCAAGGATCTGAAGGGGTTTGCAGCCTCATAGGAGGAGAAACAATATGAACCAACCTGTATCTCCAGTGCTCTCAGGGACTAAACCACCAACCAAAGAATACACATGGGGGGACCCATTGCTCTAGCAGCATATGTAGCAAAGGATAGCCTTGTTGGTCATCAATGGGAGGAGAGGCCCTTGGTCCTGTAAAGGCTTGAAGCTCCAGTGTAGGGGGATGCCAGGACCAGGGAGCAGGAGTAGGTAGGCTGGTTAGCAGGGGGAGGGGAGAGGGAATAAGGGGTTTTCAGAGGGGAAATCAGGAAAGGGGATAACATTTGAAACATAAAGAAAATATCTAATAAAAAAATAACAGAATTGAACATCAAAAATAGAAATTACATCAATTTTCTTGATACATACCACTTATCAAATGTAAACCAAAATCAGATAAACAATTTAAATAGACCTATAAATTTTAAGGAAATAGAAACTGTCACTGAAATTCTTCTAAAGAAAAAGGTCAAAGGCCAGACAATTTTAGGACAGACTTTCAAAGAAGAGATAATACCAGTATTTCTTGAATTTTTACAAAATATAAACAGAAGCAACAGTTCCAAATTCTTTTTATGAGTCCACAGTCATCCTGATATACAAACCACATAAAGACTTAACAAAAAAAAGGAAAACTATGGACCAATTTCCCACAAATGGTATGAAGTGTTATTTATAGAAATTATAATAGAAACTAACTCAAAAGTATGTGGTAGGCAAGTGTTCTTTATAGGATAAGTTATTTTAGTTCTATATAAACATATAGCCATGTGCTTTTGAATTAGAAGGTATACAGCCTGGATCTCTGGTGTTTTGGTGCAATACATAGAAGCCAGCAGGTGACTATATTTTTGTCTAACATATTCCTGGCTGTGTTTCTGTAACTAAACTATTACCTGAGCAATTTCAAACAGCTTGAAGTTTTAACTCTCTGATTCATGATCGTAACTTTCTGTTTTTTTTTGTTGTTGTGGGTTTTTTTTTGTTTTTTTTGTTTGTTTGTTTTTTGTTTTGTCCCCAATGCTTTTCATTCTTCCTCCTACTGCTTGGGAAATAAAGAAAATGGGACAAACTTTTAAATTTTGTCAAAATGCATATTAAACATAACACACTATATCAACTCATACCTCTCATGGAAGAGACAAATAAGCTTTCTTAGTTTAGCCATGCTATCTTGAAGCTCTTTATCTAAAACTCATATTAAATGCTAGCTCACAAGCAACCAAAATTTGATAAGACACATCCATAGCCATAAAAATCAATTTTCTTCAAACTATTCTTTCTCCAGAAAACACCATTGAAATCAAAGTTACTATCCCCTCCACAAAATCGTAACATGACTAAAGCAATGTGTAAAATAGAAAATAAAAAAAAATTCTATTTAAGCACAGAGCATCTACTTTGTGTGTTTTGAAGTGTGTGTGTGAAAGTGCAGTGGTCATCTGTCATAGCTGCATTAAAAGCTCACCTTCCCTTTTGGTAGGAAGGCTTTCCTCTAGGGAACTGACCTTTCCCCTGTGAATGCTGTTTCTCCAATGCTAGAATGTATTTGGAATGTAATGTGCCCCGGGAGAATTCTTGAGAACTGACTGCTTAATTAGAGCACAAAACATACCCATCATATTTTAAGCTCTGAAGTGTATCTTATTTTCAAACTTAGGTCTTTTTTTTTTAATTGAAAATAGACTCTTCTCTCATCCAATATATCTTGACCACAGTTTTCTATCCCTCTACTCCTCTTGCTACCCGACCTCAAATCCACTCTTCCCCCATCTCCCTTCAGAAAAAAGAAAGCCTCCAAAAGACAAAACTAAACATAACAAAACAAAATACAATAAGGAAAAGCAAAACCCTCATGTAGAAGCTCAACAAGGCAATTCAATAAGGGGAAAAGGGTCCTAAGAGCAGGCAAAAGTGTCAGAGACACCCCCTCCCACTGTTAGGAGTCCCACAAAAAATACCAGTCTAACAGCCACAACATATATGTTGAGGACTTGGTGCAGACCCATGCCGGCTCTGTGCTTGCTGCTTCAGTCTCTGTGAGCCCATGTGAGCCCCATTTAATTGATTAGGTGGGTCATGTTCTCCTGGTTGCCTCAGACTCCTACAATTCTTCCTCTACCTCACTTCTGCAGCTATACAAGTGATGGAGACCTTCGATTTACAACCTTTCTCCTCAGGATTTCTGACTGTGGGTCTCTGATTAAAGAAACATCAATAGTATTAGCATTAAGTCAAATTGTTAGACTGAGAAAGAACTGATTCTCTTTAAAAGTAGATTCAGTGACCAGTTCAGTGGCTTAGTGCTTAACATATACTACTCTTGAGTGTGCAAGGTCTGAACACCCAGCTAAGACTACTCAACAACTGTCTTTGAAGCTCCAGTGGTCAGATGGCCTATTCTGACCTTTGCAAGCTCCTGAATTCATCTGCACAAATCCACACACCCAGAAATCTACAATCATACACATAATTGAAAACAGAAGGAAAGTCTTTTTTTGGGGGTTTGAATTATTTGAGAAAATCTAATTGCCATAGAACTTCTTTAAATGTACAGGTTTAATTACAATGGAGAAAAATTTAGTTTTAAGATCAGAGAGAATGCATATTCTTAAATTTATTGGAAGATATTTTTAAAACAATTTCAGAAAACTGCTGATATAAGTATGAATCTTTATCAAAATACTACCATTATGGAATACATAACTATAATTTTCCTCCTTAGCATATCTGAAATATAGATGTGTTTTAACATTTTTTTCTTGTTTCAGTCAGCCATAAAGCAGTAATCACAAAGATGCCAATTCCTGAGTATATAGAGACATGCCATAGCTCTTCAAATTATTATCTTACAGTCTTAATTATCTGCATTATATGAATGAAATTAATTTCTTCTTACTGGCTTTAAACTTTGAAAATATAATTTAGAATTGTAAATTTTATAAGGCAGTGAACTAAAGGTACCAATACTAGAAATAGCAATATAAGAAAAAATGACATTATTTTCAAAACAGAGGTTTAAAAAGGACAAAAAAATCATTGTTTCAGTGCATATCACAAATACTTATAACCTGCATGACTCCCCAAAATGGTTATCAAGTGTCTACAGAGCCTGGGTTAAGCACGGGACATGCCTCTACTTCCGTCGTACCTGAGAATGCAACTGGTCAGATCACTGCATGCTGCCTCAGTCTTTCAGTGAACACCGAAAGTGCATCAATTGTGTTGATTTGCAGAATCTTGTTTTCTTGGTGTCGTCGATTCCCTCTGGCTCTTAAATTCTTCCGATTCCTCTGCATAATACTCTGAGACCTGAGGGGAAGGATTTCATGGATACATTCTGTTTGGGGCTCAATATTCAGACATCTTTCATTCTCTGCAGAATGCCTGACTCTGGATCTTGGTGATTATGCCCAGCTCTTGCAGGAGCAAGATTCTCTGATGCTGTCTGAGTAATGTGCTAATCTATGCAAAATGTTATTAAATGTTATTTTATGTTATTTTATTATGACATCTTTTTTATTATTTTTTTATTTTTAGCAGTAGTGTTTGAATTTTAGCCAGCTTTACTAGGACATCTAGTGTCAGGTTTTTGCTCACCCGGCCAGTATGGGTGAGGCATGGACCTTTTCTTGTAAAGGGGGCCTTAAGAAAAATCAGATATTGATTGGTTACTCTCATGAGCCTTGTACCACCATTCTATGGCATATTTTTCAGGCTGGACATCATTATAGAGCAAAGCATTTGTGCCTGGGTTGGTGTTTAATTGTACAGTGTGCCTTCCAGTAGAAAAAAAAAACAAAAACAAAAACAAAAAATCAAAACCAAACGAACCAAACAACAACAACAAAACCAAACCAGAACAACAACAACAACAACAAACAACAAAACGCTAGAATGTAAGCCATGGAATGTAGAATGTAGAATATAGAATGTAAAGTGTAAACTATGGAAGACAGAATGTTGTGAAGAATCTATGTAGGGATTGCTTCACCTTTCCATGTTCAATGAAATGCGTAGGTGTTGCCTTTAGAATGCTATAGGGCAGCCTTGTCATCAGTTTGTGGAAAAACACAAATTGTCATAGCAACAGTTTGGACACCCATGGGAACATTTTGGCCAACAATTTAATTATATGCCACCCAGTATTAGTACTGAGCTCTTCACTTGGTGACAAGAGATGTCCAGTAGGGTCTATGTCTTTGTTATTTCATGAATTCATTTAGACTCCATCTATCTATCTATCTATCTATCTATCTATCTATCTATCTATCTATCTATCTATCT
>JADRCD010191906.1:21722-32435 GCA_019843815.1 Montemys delectorum
TCTATCTATCTATCTATCTATCTATCTATCTATCTATCTATCTATCTGTGTGTCTATGTGTATGTATATATATATGTATATAATATATATATGTATATACAGTATGTGTATGTGTATATATGTGTGTGTCTGTATACTATAGGTTTCCATACTATCCTTGAAATGGTCCTTAATTTTAACTGTTATTCCCTGTATTCCCTCCCTTGTCCTCTCTTTCCTCACCTCCACTAGACCTTTTCATTCCAGCCCCACTCCAGTCCATTGATTCTTAACTACCAACACTATTTCTCTTTCTTAGGGAGTTCTATTTGTCCCCTCCAGTCCCTTCTCTATACCTAACATCTGTGGTTTTCTGGCTCGCAGCTTGGTTATTCTTGACTTAACAGCTAATATCTCCAAATAAGTAAATATATACCAGAATTGTCTGGATTTCACTCAGTGTAATTTTTCTAGTTCCGTACACTTGCCTGCAAAGTCATGATGCCATTTTTTTAATGGTTAGCAATGCACCATTGTGTAAATCTACTACATATTCTCTGTCCTTTCTTTTGTTTAGGGACATCTAGGTTACTTCTAGTTTCTGGCTGTTACATAACTGAGTAGCAATGAATATGGTTGTGTAAGTTTCTTTGTGGTAGAATGAAATGTACTTTGACCAATATCTGCCCAATAGTGGTATAGCTGGATCCTGAGGTAGATTGACTCACATTTACTGGCCACATCACTTTTCATGATAGCTATAATTTATTTTATAATTACTCTAGTAATTGGAAAATTTTTGAAGTATATATAACAATGCCTGATAGTATTTGAAAATCTACTGAATGTAGTTATCCATTTTGATGAGATCAATTGGTTGTTGACTATACAATAAATGAAAATTCCTTCTTTTCATACTTACATAAAAATTATTTACCTTTAATGGTTTACCCAAATAGCAATGCTTAAGAATATTTATGAATACTCTTTCTTCACAGAATATACATTCCATGAGACATTCATGTCTGACCATCCTGACCTGCAGTAGGACTCTGGGCAGTCTTCTCTACCTGTCAGAAGTGACAGTTCCCTGACATGACTGTGCCACTGATTTGAAGAATGATTTGCTACTGTAAATGTTCTGGATCTTAACAATGAATTGATATAAACAACATGTGGCCTTTGTAATAACGGATATTTTATGTTCTTACTTTATTTAAAATCATTGTCTTATCAATACTAAAATTACTTAAGGATCCTAATTTGTAAGTCTGTCAAAGATCTGAAAATTTGTATTTTTTCTTTAATCTTTGGACATATTTTGAAATGTTCAAATGAACATTTTCAATTTATAGAGCTTTATACAGAGAAACAAACACAATCCAGGCACTGGTTCTGCCTTTATGAACACGTTCAGAGCTAACATTCAACTTCTTCATCATATTTCCCATGGTTTTCTCTGCTTCTGCACGAGCTACTTACCTATATAATACATGGCTTTCTTAGGCATTGGTAGATAGAAGTTGTTTGTAGTGAAACGAAATCCCTAGACTTTACTTCTTCCTTATTGAAAATTGGATTTTGCTATATTAGAATTTAAGAAAAATTCTTAATACTACCTGCAGTACTTGTGAGATTTTCATCAATAGAGTATGGAATACCTAGGAAAAAATGCACAGAAATCAAGAAGGTTAACAAGCAGAATGGCCCAAGTGAGAATGTTTCAATCCCACATAGGATGGATAAGAAAAGAATCATGGGAGGCAGAGAGAGGGAGGGACCTGTGTGGGAGAGGGGATGGGGAGAGGAAAGGGGAACATGATCAGGTATGGAGGGGGAACAGGAAAGAAGCCCAGAGGGTCAGCAGAATATATGGAAATATGCAACATCAAGGGGGAGGGGCACCCTCTAGAAAGTAACAAAGTCCTGGGAGATGAGAGACTCTCATGACTTAAAGGGAGGGACCTTAGAAGAAGTGCCCTATGGTAGGGAGAGGGAATTTGTAGAATCCACTTCCAGTAGAAAGATAGGTTATCAAGTGGAGGGATGGGGTTGCCATCCCACAGTCAAAAACTCTGACCCAGAATTGTTCCTGTCTAAAAGACCTGCAGAGACAAAAAGAGAGAAGAGCATAAGGGAGAGGTCTAGTTACAGGCCCAACTTGGGGTCCATCTCAAGGAAAGGTTCTAAAACCTGCCACTATTACTGATGCTATGGTGTGCTTATAGACAAGAGCCTAGCATGGCTATCCTCTGAGGGGGCCAACAAGCAGCTGACTGAGACAGATGCAGATAAACGCAACCAATGGACTCAAGTTGGGAATACCTGTGGTTGAATTAGGGAAAGGCTGGAAGAAGCTGAGGATGAGGGCAATCCCATAAGAAGACCAGCAATTTCAACTAACCAGAATACCTGAGATCTCTCAGACACTGAGCCACCACCCAGGCAGTGTATACTAGCTGGTCCTAGGCCCTGATACCTATACAGCAGATGAATGCCTGGTCTATCCTCAGTGAGTACCTAAAACTAGAGAGACTTGAGCCTCAAGGAAAGAGGAAGCCTGGTGGGCATTAGGGGTAGGGTGTTGGGACATCCTCTTGGAGACAGAGGAGGAGGAATGGGATGAGGAACTGTGGGAGGGCAGTCCTGGAGGGGGGTAAAGACTAGACTATAAAAAAATAAAAGTAACAGAAAAAATAATAAAATTCTACTGTGGTTTACTGTGAGCATTCTTCATTCTGTTAAATACTAACTGAGGACATCACCATGTGAAAATTACTGGATCCAATAAGTTTTCATTAAACCTTTGTCTTCTTTATCTTAACAAATCTAGAATAAGACACAAAGTAAAGAGACAGATTTATTTTTACCCTATATTATATTCCATATGGTAAAACATAATTCTGATAGGTGATTTACATATTTGGATAACATAATATTTAATTATGCCTGTTTGAGCATGCTTATGTTTGTTAAAAGAGATTAGCACATGGATAGCATAAATAAATTCAGTCTGGAATCCATCAGTTAATCTCTTAGCGAGCGTTCTGAAAGCATTTACAAACATGCCGAGGTCAGAGCATGACTAAACATGTTTTCTTTTATTTTCACTTAACTTCTCCCATTTCATTATTGATGGTTTTCACCTTATTTTCTAGTTCAAAATTAATGAAGTAGCTCCCCCTTGAACATAGGCAGTATAGAGATAAAAAGCAAAGAGTGTGGAAAGACAGTATCATCTTTTACATGGTTCTGAAAGAGCACCAGGTCCATAGTAACCAAGCATCAACATTCAGCTCCAGTGACAACTCACATGTTGGCTTCTGTAAACTGATAGTGCATCTTATGGGCCAGTGTATGGCCTACTACAGTCCATTAAGTAGAAATCCTTTAGATGTGGGAAGCAGACTAGTAGTAAAGGACTTAGTTACCATGTGTAAAGAACTAGGTTAAATTTCCATCTTCAAAACAAGTGTGAAAATAATTAGTCTTAGTTGGAATACAGTAATTGATTTATTGATACATTCATTCATTTAGCAAGTATTTATTGTATGAATCTGAGGTTGTATAATTCTGGCAATGGGCTGAAAAAGATAACAGTTATATATTTGTATTTTAAAACATGTACTGTCACTCAATACTTTAATATAGGGATATTATAATTCATGATGAATACAGAGATTAAATTACATTGAGGGAAATGAATTTAATGCTGTATTCAAGAGAGTTTCAAAAACAATGTGTTGAAATTCACTGCTTAACTAAATCTTTTCCAACTAATGAGAAAGAGTCAAGATGACTTTCAGAATTCCGCTCCACGATTTAGAGTAATAGAACACAGATAAGGCAGACATTATTGGCAATGGATACAAGTTTTATTATAAGATATTAATAGAAATTAAATGTGAGGTTAAAATATGAATGGACCTCATTCTCATTTTTGCTTTAGTGTTTCTTTGCTGTTCCTTTTATTTGTTAATTGATTCAACTAGGGCCTTGTTATTTACCTAGCTAAATCAGGCCACATCTCAAAATTAGCTTACCACATGGTGGTAAACATATATCAGAATGTGTGTGTGTTTTAGTTGCTGTCTTTATATTATCATTAAAATGTTTACTGTCTGATTTTTGGTCATCAGCCTGAAATGTTTCAGCACTTGTGTCATGATTTCTAGATAAAATGTAGTCTAATACTTATATAACAAGTTTTCATTTTTAATGTGTTTTAACAGCTATGGTAATATAAAGTACGCATTAAGGACTTCTCTAAATAGAGAGATCTTGTAGAATATTGTTATTAGAGACTTAAAATTTTAAGTAATGATTCAGCAAAGCTATATGTGTAACAATAGCCACTCATTCTAAAGAGTGAATGTCTACAGTCATAGAAAATATATATAAATAGTCAAAATTTCTAACCTGTTTGCCTTTATAAGTAATTCAATGGGAGTTGAGATATTGGAGTTATTATTCATGGATATCTGCCTTTCGTAGAAACACTATGAAATGACTTCCTAATTTCTATATAAGAACAACATATATAATGAAAATCATAAAATTAATGAGAGGTGTCAACTTGCCTCATTCTCCACAATCATTTAAAGAACTCGCATTCATCCCTCAAGATCATTTCAACTATCCTCTTCAATGCAAAGGAGGGAGGGAGGGAAAGAGAGAGAGAGAGAGAGAGAGAGAGAGAGAGAGAGAGAGAGAGAGAGATATTAACCAATATGTCTCTGAAGCATTTAGTTGTACCATATCAGATTTGATTAGTAACTGCTAGCTAAGCTAATTCACACTTCTTGTATGTATACACCTTACAGAATATGACTACCTAAGAAATACAGCTGTTCTCTATTTATTAATCATAAAACACACTCTCCTTCTAGTTAACTTCAAGGTGTGAAGAGCCTCTCTCTTCTCATGGTGTATCTAAAGCGATTTCTTTTCTTTTCTTTTTCTTTTTTTTTTTTCACTGTGCAAATCTACTGTGCATCTAAACTGTGTTTCTTCCAGGTTCCAGGTGTCATTGCAGGAGCTTCTTCATTAGCTGGAGTTCTGAATTAATACCATTTACTCTTTACATTTCATTTAGGCTTACATCATTACACTTTCTTTTTTTTTTTTTTTTTTTTTTTTTTTTTTTTTTGTCACATTACAGAGATTCTTAGCAAGAAAGCCAGAAAATCTTGATCCACGTTTGCTGAGTTGATGCAGTTCTAACAAATATATCACAGTGGGTTTGATTTGTCCAACATTTCACTGGACAGTGGTTGAACTTCCACAAAATAATAGTAATAATAATAATAATAATAATAATAATAATAGTAATAGTGGTGAGCAGGGGGAGGCGGAGGGAACAGGGGATTGTTTTAGTTTTTGTTTTTTTATTTTATATTATTTTTTTCTTATTTTATGTTCTTTTTCTTTTTTCTTTTGGAAGGGAACTTTGGAAAGGAGATATTGTAAATAAAGAAAACATCTAATAAAAATTAATAATAATAAATCATGCAAATTTAATTTACATGTAATATGCATGTTAAATAGAGTAACCTTTTCTACACAGTACTTTAAAGATATCATCTTATAGGCGCTGTTTATTTACAAGTTTAATTTTCAATTTTGTTCTCTGTTTATTATTTTCTGAAATGCATATCTGAAAGTCAATAACAACGACCCACTTTAACAATGATAAATGTTTTGTCCAGCCAAAAAAGTACAAAATTCAACTTTACAGTTTATCAAATATGGGATACAGAGAAAATTATTCTCAGTTTATTCCTCTGTGACATAGCATTAAGAGTGGATACTGTTTATCATGTCTGTAACTATTGCCAAATACTCAAAAAGATAACATCTAGTAAGTCACTAAGAAAACTTTGGCAAAGTTATCTTGTGAAAAAAAATGAGGTTTTTTGAATATTTGTTTGGAAACTCTTATTTATTTTAAGTATTTGAGGAAATTTAGATTTACTCTGATTGTGCCTAGAATTTTGGTTGCCCCATTTCTGGTTTATTCAAAAGTTGTATGCTTTTATAATACCCATGTAATAGTCTATTAATGATAATTTATGTAACATGGCCGTGTTTATCACTGGATTCCTGAGAATACAGTGATAGAAATGTGCATTATTTTTGTCAACTAATAGCATGAGGGTTGTTTGGTAAATTATGATACAGTATCTTTGATGATGGAGAAAGACTAATCTGAGACAATACCCAAGACTGAGAATACACATTTTTAAAGGTGGTGGCCTTTAGCAAGCCGATCTCCTGGAACCTCTACCTTGCTGCCTTCACCCTGACACTGACAGGTTTTAGAGAGTTTTTAAATATTTGAGAAAAATGTTTTGATACTCATGTTGAACAAATTACCAAAATTCATGAAGACAGTGAAAGAAATATTGACATGGAATCCATTAGAAAGCAGAATATTCATATTGTGTTTAAGAGCAAAATAGATGGATACTAAATTATGGACTCACGTGTTTGTCTAATAAATTTTTTAAAATAATGGCTATTCATCTTTAAGCATACAAAATGTTTGAAAACTGGTAATTAAACTAGGGGAGAATAAACAACTGCTCACAAAGAAGGTCCTCATAAAGATTTTTTACAGTTAGAGAAAATTGATCTCTATCAGGTACTGTATAGTATGTGCATATTTTATATGCAGTAACATGCATACATTTTCATATTTATTAGAAAAGTACCATACAGAACATCAGCAAAAAAAACCTTGACAAAATAATTTATAAAATAGTCAAATAGTAAAAATATAATGAAGTAAGACTCTCTGTCTAAAATGCTATTTATTTATTTTATATTTTATTTCAAAATTAAAGTATAATTCAGCATAATTTGCATTTATGTTGAGAATCACAGAGATGACAGTCTTCTAATAGTGGGCAAGCAAGAGTCTGTCACAGCACCACTATATCATGTCTCCAGTAAGATTCTGTCTTTAGTAGTGGAAGATTCTAACGTCATGGAAGCACATGGCTAGTTGGGTAAAGCAAATCATTAATAGTTTGTTGAGTATATGTCTTCTAAGATGGTTTCTTGTCTCATTCCTCTCTGTTACAATATGAGATGCCTTATATTATCATTCTGCCTCCACATGATAGAGTGAGAGTTCTGAGTCCATGTTACCCAAAACATTTCCTTCTATAAGAAACCTTTGATTAGATTTTCTGGTCATCCACACAAAATTAAGAAACAGAACTTTTTTGGTTTTTTTTGTTTGTTTCCTTGTTTTTGTTTTTTGTTTGTTTTTTACTTCAAGGAAGTGATGTCATTGCTATAAATAATCTAATCCTCAGCACATGGTTTTTAAGCCTTTGGCTTGGCTTTATGGAAGGAATTTAGAAGACTATTGATACTGGCTAAAGAACAGCCAGAATGTTGTCAGACAACAATGCTGAAACAGCTGAAAATGCAGAACAGGGTCCTGACAGAAATGGAAACAGTAAAAGTTTATTATTAAAGTAACCCTACTAGGAATTGAAATAAAGAGTATTTGTGTTGTATTAGAACAAAAAATAAAACTATATTTTCTCCTAGTCTTAAATAGCTACTATGTCTTCCACTTAAAGGTTAAGGGTAAGTTCATTTGGAGAATAATATTTAAAGTAGTATTCAGTCTTGAAGCAGAGTTCTTGCTGCCAGCTTTTAGCCTAATTTAGAATGAAGATCAGACCTGATAGTCAGAGAAGCAGCATTTTTGTTTTGTTTTTATTAGTTTTGTTTGTTTTGTATTTTTGGATGTTGTATAAGTCCCTCTGTAGATCAGGTAGGCTTCGAACTCAGAGATTTGCCTGCCTATGCCTCCAGGATGCTGAGATCAACAGTGTGCTCTACAAGAATCCAGGCAAAAAGTAGAATGTTCTAGATGCACGATTTGCTGAGAAAATGACAAAGGCGTATGTTTTCCAAAGACTGGTACACTAAAACTAAAACTGTAAATTCATTTGAAAGAGTTCCCTTTGAGAAGAACTCTTCTGGGCTATGCTCCTCACACATACAGCTTCAGGAAATGTTCCCTATCTGAAGTTTCAAAATATTATGATCTACTTTACGTAGGCACTGGGAAACAAACTCAGAACTTCTAAAGCACAGACTGTGCCATTACTGGCTAAGCCAAGTCCTTTGCATGGTCATTTGTTACAATGTCAGAAACCTTAGCAAAATAAAAATACAGCGCAAATGAAATTTGAATTTCAAATGAATAATGCTTCATTTTATAGAATAATCATGTCATAAATATTGCCTGGAACAGACTTATACTAAAAACTATCATGCATTAGTTATCCAGTATTCAAATTAAAGTGTTCATTCTATTACTTCTGGTAATACTTATTTGCAGAAGCCATAATAAACAGCTGATTTTGCAGAATTTTAGTAACTTACTGTTAAACTGAAAAAATTTCTGGCATCAAATCCATTTTATTAAAATAGTTTAAAAGTATGCCAACCTAGCTAATAAATGCCAAACCAGAAAAGCAACTTTTCTTTCACTATATATGTTCTCATTAGTAAGCATGGATACAGAAATATAACTTGTAATATTTCATAGTTATTTGAATTGTGGTATTTTATGGACTGAATTGTGGCATGAACCCAGTTAATTTTTGCCAATTTAGAATCAGGTGATTCATTTCTTAAATGAAAGGCAAAAATACCTGATATGTCTGAATTGAAGAAAAGGGTAAGGTGAGCAATTCAAGGTTAGCAAACTAGAAGGCAGTATTCCTCTATGGTCATCATGTCCTACTTGCAATTTCCTGTATTGAGATTTTGCTGTGTCCTTTCTCGGTAATGGACTTAAACCTAAAAGCTAGACTAAACTATTTTTTTCTCCTAAGTTGCTTTGGTTCAGTGTTATGTCATAACATCAGAGAGATAAGCTAGAACAATGACTGGGTCATGGAAATAATCAGAATATGATGACGGGGATAGTTTCTACTTCACTGTTTTAATATACGAAGCTAATGGAACATACAGCATTAGAACGACAATGACTGATGTGGCTTTAGTAAGACCATCTATGGTTTTTCTTTGTTTTTGATTGAAGGAACATTAGAAAGAAGAGTTAGGGTTGAGTATGAGTTTTCAAGTGTTTCAAGTCAGCTTTAGTGTTGCAGCTTAGATCCTTTAAAAGACCATGTGTACATAAAAAGTTCATCAATATAGTTTGGAGAGACAGTTCCGCAATTAAAAGCACATGGGGTGTACAGTTTCCAGCACTAACATCAGGCTTTTCATATCTGCCTCTAGGTTCAGATCCAGTGGATGAAACATCCTCTTCTTGAATCAGTGGGAACTTCCATGTATATGAGCACACAAACATAAAAATAAAACATGTACATTTTTTCAAAAAGACATTAAAGTTAGCCTGGGATTCATGAAGCCCTGTCAAAAACAATATAAAATAAGAAAGAGCGATATGAATGAAGGCAGAAAGTGGGAGAGGGGAATGGACAGAAGGAGGGATGGAGGGGGAAGCAAGAGGTCAAGGAGAGTTAGACGAGAGGAGTAAATATGGAAAAAATATCTTGACAGTTCAGCAATCACTTTCTGTTTTAAAATATTTTTCACACATTCTATAGGATATTTTTATACCAGATTAATATAAGAACTCGAACTATGTACCTAACATTTGGAAATATTATGTTTATTTTTACATCTGTGAAAATAAATAAACCAAGGATGAATAAAACAACATTTAGCACACAGTTAAGAACTTTTTACCTATATATTTTATTCATAGGTTTTTAAAAAAATATTAATACATTATTAATATAATATAATTTATAATTGCATAACCCTTTCTATTTCCTTCCTCATTCCAGTTCTACTGGTTCTCCTCCATCTAAACCTATGAATGTCCCCACCCTTAAACTAATAGCCTCTTTTACTTTGATTATTATTTCTACACACACAGACACACATAGACACACACACTCATACACACATATACATACACAGAATATCAGAAAAAATATATATTGCCAATTTTCAAGGCTTACCTCTTGGATTTGGATAACCAATAAGGAGAATTGTAAGTCTCTCCTTCCTTGTGGGTCATTGGCCACTGGTCCTTGAGGGTGAGGGGAGCAGCCGGTGGCAGGGAGTAGTCAGTGTTCAGAAATATCTGGAATCAGCTTCAATGAGACAGCTCAACTTTTTTTTTTTTTTTTTTTTTTTTTTTGAGCGGGGAGTGGGATGGGTAAACAGCGGCTACATAAGTCTTCGAGATTGGGGAGGGATTTCCGGCGTGGCTATACATTATAGGCTAGGGCAGGAATCCTTGATTTACATAAAGAGGAATTCCAAGAACCTGCCAGGCAGCTTCTTATCCTTACAAAGTTGAATCTCTAATTTGTCCAAAGACTAAGTAATAGTTCTCAGAGGTGGGGGAGATAGAGGTCCTGCCTGGGAGTAAGTACATTTATGAGCAGGGAGAGAGGGGTCTGAAGTCCTATCACTCTCAGGATGAGATGCTTAGGGATTAAGGACACATGTCAATCTCACTTTTCCTCCAGGTTAGCTCCCTGGGTCATGTGTGCCCACAGGGAATCATATCCAGTAGAGGGTAATTCTATCCCCAGCAATCATTAGGAACCTGTAGTTCTTTGATTAAAGGTGGGAGGGCAGGCCTAGAGAGGGGCAATGACTGGACTGTAAAAAATAAAAGCAATAATAATAATAATAATAATAATAATAATAATAATA
>JADRCD010191909.1:0-18134 GCA_019843815.1 Montemys delectorum
TACACATACATGTATGTGTGTGTAAATGTGTGTGTGTACATGTGTGTGTGTAAATGTGTGAATGTACATGTATGTGTGTGGAGAGGTGTTCATGGAACCCAGAAGAAGGTTTCGGATCCCTGGAGCTGCAAACTGCCAGACATGGACGCTCAGAAACTCAAAACTCAGGTCCTCTGCAAAAGCGGCAAGGCTCTCAAGCACCAAGCCAATGTGGAGCAGAGTTAGAATTAAGAAACAATTTTAGGGCTGGAAAGATGGCTAGTGGTTAAGAGCAAAGGACCTGGGTTGGATCTCTAGCAAACACACCCCAGCGTGCAACCCTGTGTTTTAGGGGAATCTGGTGCCTCAGTGGGCACTGCACACCTATGGTGCATAAACATACATGCAGGAAAAACACCCATATGCAGAAAAAAATTTCAAGTAAATAAATCTCAAATAAATTATTTTGGGACATGAGGATGTGGCTCAGGAGTTAAAAGTACTTGCTGGGTAAAAAAGAGGGCCTGAATCTGACATTCCGAAACCCACAGGGAGCCAGGGTCAGAAGCTCAGGCTGTGACCCTAGCACCTCAATGCCAAGACAGAAGGCGCACACAGGAGACCCGTTGGAAAGGCAAAGGACAGCTGCTCTGCTATACACAGTGGCAAACAAAACAAAGACACCTAAGTTACTACTCCATTGCTACAAGACACCACAACCAGCCGGGTAGTGGTGGCGCACGCCTTTAATCCCAGCACTTGGGAGGCAGAGGCAGGCGGATTTCTGAGTTTGAGGTCTACAGAGTGAGTTCCAGGACAGCCAGGGCTACACAGAGAAACCCTGTCTCGAGAAAAAAAAAAAAAAAAAAAAAAAGACACCACGACCAAGGCCTCTCATGAAATGGAGTATTTAATTGGGGGCTTGCTTACAGTTCCTTAGGGTTAGTCCATGTGTGTGATGGGAGTGGTACAGGCTGGTGGTCCTACTGGAAGGGGCCCTGAGGCAGAAGGATCACCATGTGTTTGAGGGCAGCCTAGGCTACAGAATGAGCCTTGTCTTAAAAAAAAAGGGTGGGGTGTGGGGGGGGGGTGGGTGAGGATAACCACTCAGAGAGGTGGCGTCAGAGGAGAGCACATTTGAGAATTCCCCAGTGAGAGGCTGGGGTGTGGCTCAGTCGTAAGACTCTCCCCTGAGAGGCTCAAAGCCTTGGGTTCCATCCCCAAAGGGGAGGGGTAATTGGAAGGCACTTGGGAATTTCAAAACACCGGAAGATAGTTGACACTGAGCCAGAAAGCAGTCCCCCAGAGACCCAAAGCTGGCAGGCAGGTCTCTCTAGTGGGGCAAGCGTCCAGGTTTATGAAAAATGCCTGGGACTGACCGTCCCAGTGTCAGGCTTCAGGAACTGCTCAGCCCTGGGCCAGCAGGGTGGCTGATGACCGTAACTCTCTACTCCTGCTCATCACCAGGCCAAGGCAGCCAGCTCCCTGTCACCTGCTCTGTCATCTCCCCATCTACCTGCCCCTCTCTCCCTATTCTCCTCCACCCTATTCTCAATGGAACCTCCTGGTTTTTGTCTCTACCCTGTAATCCTGCTGTCTGTCACCCCCTGTTCCCTGTCAGGACCTCTGTCTGCCACATTCTGTGTGACTCCAAACCTGGGGGACCAGATGCTCTATCTGGATGCTCTATATACCTCCTCCCTCCCCACCTCTCTCTCCTCCCTGTGCCCCTGTCTCTCTTTTCTAAACCTCTCTCTCCTTCCCCACCTCACCTCCCATCACCTGTGCCTTCATTTCAGCCCACCCCACATTTTCAGAAGATAGGAACCCCACACCCAACACTGTGCCCTGCTCCCTCAGGCTGCCGCGGGGCCTCTGAGCCTCCATCCCCAGTGCCTGGGGTTCCTCTGCCTCCTTGTCTCCTTCCCTTCCAGGGAACCACAAGGCCCGTCCCAGCCTTCTCCGGATTTCTGCATCCCCACACGCATACAGCAGTGGATTGAAGAAGCTAGCTGATCCCAGCAGAGTGAGCCCCAGTGGTCTCAGCAATACCCAGACATCCCCCAATTGCAGTCTGGACCCCCACACACCTAGGAACTTCAACAGCAACAGAAGGTGGAAGGGAAACCAACAGATGAACAGCATGGCTGTAGTGGCCCCTGGCAGGCCCAGCAGCAGAGGCCTTCCTGAGACCCTGGCCAGCTGCAGCTGCTCCCACACGAGGCTGTGGAAGACTCTCAGTACCCCCAGTGGCACCCCAAACCCAAATATTAACTGATCCAGCATGGGGTTCCAGGCCCAGCGGTCCTGGTCATGCCTGGGGGGTTCCAGGGTCATTGTCCAGTTGAAAGGGTCACTGTGGCCAGTTCGGTCCCTTAATGTTCCCAGGGCTCTCCCAGCCAGGCCCAGCAGAAGGATCCAGAACCCACCGGCCCAGACAACTACTTGGCGAACTATACGATGACCAAGTACCCAGGATGGTTGGAGCAAGGAGGTACAGCAGTCAGCGGCCACATGAGTGAGCAGCCGGCCACTGGCACAGAAGGTCAAGAAGGCCATACATGGGTCCAGGTGGCAGAAGGCGAGGCCCAGGGGCCAGCAGGTGTGAGTCCAGGTGAGGCTGAGTGGGAGGAGCCCCAGGAATATGATGTCAGCTATGAGTTGGTGGGCAAACCAGGCTGCAGACAGAGGGGCAGGAAGGAGGGATCCTCCAGCTTGGGCCAATAGGCTGTAGCTGGTCATGTCCAGGAGGTAAGACACAATTGCCATCAGAGAGTAGAGAAGAAAAAGAACTGCCCAGGGCAGGTACTGGCTCCCCAGGGGTGCTGGCTGCTGGATCTCCACAGGGTCCTCCATGGGCTGTATAGAGAGGGACAGACCAGCAAAGCCTCTATATTAGAGCGTACCCCCACCCCCGCTCCACTGTCCTCTGAGAACGGCACCTCAGAGATGGTCCCAGAGCCCCTAGATCTCATCTTGACAAATCCTGCCTCTAACCCCCGATTGAGCTCAGCCCTCACCCTCCTCTCCAGTGACCCCTCAGTCTGTCCTGATATACCCCCCGGGCTGACCCCCCCGCATCCTCCCCATCCTATATCTTCTATGGTTTCCCTATCCCCTGAGCCTAGGAAGGGAAAATTCCACCTGGGCCTTCCCTTTCTCGGCTCCCTGGCCTCTCTGTCAGACCCTGACTCTCCAGGTCCTCCTCATCCCTACCTCCTCCCTCCATTCTGGAGAACATAGACTCTTCAAGATCAAGGCCCAAGTCCCAGCCAGTCTAGATGAAAAGCCCCACCAAGGTCAGGAGGGGGCCTCAGGACCTGGACCCTGACCTCACCCCTCAGAGTCCTCTGATTCTTGAGCATCAGCTCAAGATTTAGATTCAGGTCCTCCCACCCCCTTCCTCATCCCGCTGGGCCCTGAGCTCACCGGTAAGTGGGTGTCGGGTGTGTCTGGGGTGCCCAAGCAGCTGCTGGTGGCCTGGTCTCCTCTTGAGGATGCAAAGTTTAAAAGCGTGGCAAGCTCACACACAGAGGAGAGAGTCAGACCTGGCTGCAAACAAGAAGGCCAGCCAGCAAGACTGAGTCTGGGCCTCAGGTTCCTCTAGGAATGGAAGGAATGGCTTGTTCATCTGGGTACCCCCAAGTAGGGCCAGGGCCCCTCCTGCTCTGTACGTTCTGACTCTACCCACCTAATCTGCCTCCTAGCCACCACTTCCCTTCCTCTGGACTGTACTTCCTAGAATAAGACACACACACACACACACACACACACACACGAGTCCCTGATATTTTATCATTCTGGTGTATCTGGCTTCATCTCATTACTGTAGAGACTGTACTCCTATTCACCCTTCAAAACCTCATTGGGTCCCACCTTCTTGAGAGACCCTTTCCTGGACATCACTTATTGCATCAGGCTGGGAGAGTGTCACATCCTTGAGTGCAGAGTCCGAAGAATGAGTTGCAGCTAGACCTTGGGAAAGGGACTCTGTATCTATTTTGTGCAGGGCCACAGTTTTATAAAGGTTTATCTTTTATGCATACGTGTCTATGCATCATGTGTGTGCAATGCCTGTAGAAGCCAGAAAAAATGTGGCAGATCCCCTGGAACCAGAGTTACAGAAGGTTGCAAGCCGCCATGTTGGGGCTTGGAAGTGAACCTGGGTCCTCTGAAGGCCCGGGTTAACCTCTGACCCATCCCTCCAGCTTTACATGCTACAATCTTAATAACACATGGGCCACATGAGACCTTGTCTCAAAAACTAAAATTGAATTGAAAAATGCAGATGACTCACTCAACGGGTGAGCTTCTACCTCCACCCTGGGAACTCCTACTCACACAAGTCCCAATTTGTGTCTCTTCCTGAAAAGGCCTCCCTGACTTTTACAGACAGAACATTCCAATATTCCTCTCTGCCTAACCCTTCTCCCTCCCTCCCTCTCTCTCTCTCTCTCTCTCTCTCTCTCTCTGTCTCTGTCTTTCTCTCTGTCTATCTCTGTCTCTGTGTGTGTGTGTGTACACACACGTGCACGCGCACGCACACACACATAGGAGGGCGTCTAATCCCCTGGCGCTGGAGTCAAAGGTGGTGGTGAGCTGCCTTACCTGGGTGCTGGGAACTGAACTCAGAATCTCTCCTGGAGCAGCAAGTGTTTTTTGTTTTTTGTTTTTTGTTTTTTGTTTTTTGTTTTTTCGAGACAAGGTTTCTCTATGTAGCCCTCGCTGTCCTGGAACTCACTCTGTAGACCAGGCTGGCCTCGAACTCAGAAATCCGCCTGCCTCTGCCTCCCAAGTGCTGGGATTAAAGGCGTGCGCCACTACCACCCGGTTGCAGCAAGTGTTCTTAACCGTGGAGTCGTCCCTCTAGCTTCACCTCTCCCATCTTAACCCTCCCCAAATGCTAGAAAGTTCTGTGTCCTACTCATGCCCCAAATTGCCTGGAATTCTCTAATAATCGATTCATATCTGGTTCCCCGTTGTCTCTGTCTTAGTTAGGGTTTCACTGCTGTGAAGAGACACCAAGACCAAGGCAAGTCTTAAAAAGAACAACATTTAACTGGGGCTGGCCTTCATTTTATTGGTTCTGAGGTTCAGTCCAATATCAAGGCAGGAAGCACGGCAGGCAGGCATGGCCATGGAGGTGGAGCTGAGAGTTCTACATCTTGGCCCGAAGGCAAGCAGGAACAGACTGTCTTCCAGGCAGCTTGGAGGAGGGTCTCAAAGCCCACCCCCACAGTGACACACTTCCTTCAACAAGGCCACACCTTCTAATAGTGCGACACCCTGGGCTAAGCAAGGGGAAACCATCTTAGTCTCTCAGCCCAGCCCAGCAGGAGGCTCCAGCACAGGCTTGCTGGTGGGATTCACACTCTGGACTCTAAAGAATCGGTTTCTCAGAGATGAGGAGGATTCAAACTGGGGTTCATCACCAAAGCCAGTCAGGACCCCAGGGTGAAGAGAGCATTGGATAGGGAATCTCTGTAGCTTACTGACTCACATCCCACCTCCTTTGGCTGTCTGTGTTCTGGGTCAATCTACATGTCTCAGAGACTCTTTACAAGTCTGGGCAACTGAAGCCCTCCACATTTCTCATTAAATGCCACCTCTTCTAAGGTGGCCTCCCCTCTCAGCTCTTCACTGAATCCCCCTTCTGGCATTAAAAAAAAAAATCACATTATTTTGTGTACATATATGTGAGTGAGTGTGTGTGTATGTGTGTGTGTGTGTGTGTGTGTGTGTGTGTGTGTGTGTACAGAGGGTAGACAACTTTCAGTAGTCAATTCTCTAGTCCTAATTTGTCCCTGGGTTCTAACTCAGGTTGTCAGGGTTGACTGTGAACACCTCTTTACTCAGTAAGCCATCTCCTGGCTTCCTGATGTTTATGATCACAGTTGCCTGCCTGAATCACCCATTGATGTGTTAGAACGGCAGGTCGAGTCAGAACACATCACAGTAGGCTCAAACAGATACACGTTTATATAACAGTTACACACACACACACACACACACACACACATATATGTGGGTTGTGCCGTAGCAGCCACAGGTAAAGGTGGGAAGTGAGCCCAATGGATTCTGGGAATATGGTGGCTGTTGCCCTGGCAACAGGTTTGTGGACCTGCCCATGCATCACCACAGGCTTTGGATGTCCTGATGCTAACACCCATAGCCTTGAAACACTTTAACACACACAGTAAAAGGAGGGATATTAATTGTCAACAGGGTCTAGAATCACCTGGGAGATGGGCTCATGCATACCTGTGGGAGACTGGCTTGATTCTGTTGAGGTGGGAAGATCTATCTTAACTATGGGCAGCCATCCAGACTGTGGACAGCCATCTTAACTACGGGCAGCAAGTCGTGGGCTGGAAAAAAAAAAAAAAAAAGAAGCTGGGCTGAGCACCAGCATTTTGTTTTGTTTCCTTCTGCTTCTTGACTGGATGTGAGGCTACTGGCTGCCTCAGTGACAGGCACTATAATCAACTGTACCTGTAACTGTGAGTCAAGATAAACCCTTTCTCCTTTCAGAACATCATCACAGAAACAAACCAAGACAAGAGGTTTCTCTGTGGGGTATCTGAGGCAACTCTCTGAAACGTGGTTGGTGTCTGTTGATTTGTAGTAACCCATGAATGAATGGGTGTGACTGAGGACCCACAGGATTACCGAGCTGGGCTGGGGGGCGGGGGGCGGGGGGCTCAGAATGTGTGCACCCTGATTCCTGGGACTGGATTCCCATCGGTGCAGAGAGAAACTCCAACATCAGGTGGGAACAACCATACTGACAGGTCCTCATGTGGCTACAGGAACCTCAGGTTGTTAGGGCAGATCTAATGGCCCCTGTGTCCACATGAAGTGGGAGGCAGAAGGACAACTTTAGTGGAAGGTGAGAAAAAGAATGTCAGGGTGTGAGCCCTGTGGTAGAGGCAAGGAAGGGACTCCCCTCCAGAGCCCAGTAAAATCCACTTAAACCAGAAGCAGCCACTGCCTACAAACTCGGCAGGGGAGGACCCTGTGTTTGGGGCAAGAGGATCCCAGGTTTGTGTCTTTAACACACACACTCTCTAAGAGGAGGGATAGAAGACATCTTTAAATTCCTAAGAGGGCTGGGTGAACGCAGTTGCTGGAGCACTGGCCTAGCTAGCAAGCCCTGGGTCCCAGGGCATAGTCACAGGGCCTGAAACTCCGTAACTTAGGAGGTAGGGACAGGAAATTCAATGCCATCCTCACCTGAACAGCAACTTTGAGGCCAGTTTGAGCTATCCGAGACACTACCTTTAAAATTGGGGGGCAAGGGGCAGCAAGATGGTGGCTAAACAACACATGCTTTTACACACCCCCAAGTAAATAAATAAATGTGGTTTTTAAGTTTACTGGTTTTGGTTTTATGTCGATGAGTGTTTTGCCTGCCTGTAAGTCTGTGAACCTTAAGGGCCTGGAGGGCGTGGCCAGGCTGTGGTGGGAGGAGCAGTGGCTCTGGGGAAGAGGAAGTGGGTAGGAGGTTTACCCAGGCTTTGTCTTGGGGTTGCTGTGGGAAGTGGGGGAAGGGACAAAGAAGGAAAAGGGGGTGTGGAATTGAGCCTGCAATCAACTCCGACCCTAACCCAGCACCCTACAATTCTCTGTTCTCTGCCCAAGCTCCTCCTCCTGGCTCTCCATCCTAAGGTTGCCCTCTTTGCTCCGAGGTCCCAGGCCTGCCTTCTGTTAGCTTCTGTTCACCCACTCATGGGTCCTAGTGGTATCTTTCTGCCTCCCCCGCCCCTATCCTCTCCTGCTCACATTGTAAAGCCCAGCCAATTATGTTTTTTGAAGAAACCCCATTTTGTGCAAGACCAGAGGCTAAACACCAATTCCAGGAAGAAAAATCACACCTGAGCAAACATCCTATGACACCCCTAACATTCTCTGGCAACCTAACTCCTCTTAGCAACAGCCAGTCAGGCTATAATAGCAGGACCAAGGTCCATAGAGATAAACTAAGACATCCTGCAGGGAACAGCTAATCTGACCATCCTGTTAGGTGGCTCTACTCTCGTGTTCAGTACCTGCAGATTAGCAGTTTTTAAAATATTAACTTGCTGACCCAGAAGGAAATTCCTCAGGTTTGCTGTAACCATCATAAAACCCCCTAGACTGGAGGCTTTCTGACCCACTCAAAGGGGATGGTGGTAGACCTTGCTCTAGAACTCATAATAAAGACCCTTATGTGTTTTACATCGGAATTGGCTCCTCCGTGGTCTTTGGGTACCTGCAACTTGGGCATAACAACATAGTACCCACAGAACTCTGAAACAAATCCCAGCCTCCTGCCTGACCCTTCACAGAGGCCTCCTTGGTCCTGATCTTTGTGCCCACCGTATGGACCTCCAGGGATGTTGAGGACACCCTGCCTGCACACAGGAGACCAAGGGGGCAGGACTGGTTTCCTCCCTTTTCTCCTTTCTCACTCTTTCTTTCATTCTTCTTTTTAGTACTGCACAGGATGTGGAATAGAGGGCGTTGTCACACTATCAGCTTATTGTATTGCTGAGCCACACCCCCAAGCCCTCGCTGGGGGGTTGTGGGCAGGGGTTCTATCAGTGAGCCATGCCCCAAGCTGGGTTTTGTTTTTAAAACACCTCTAAGTTTCCGGGGATGGCCTTGAACTCAGACTCCTCCTGTCGTTAGGTAGGTGGACCCACAGAGACTCCATTTTCAAAGCCTGCATCTTCACCCCTGTAGCTGCTGGGCTCCTGACTCACAGTGGGACACAAGTCTCAGTCACCTTTATGAATGAGTGGGACCAGGAGTTGGCACGTCCTCTTTCCAACTCTTTTTTGCTCCCCACACAAGAATAAGAACCAGAATTCATGCCTGGTGCTGGAGAACAACTTGCTGCAGGGTCCCTGGGTCTTGATTTCAAATTATGCCCGGACAGCGGGTCTGCCAGCCTTTCTGAAGCCACAGGATGAGAAAATGCAGGCGCTCAGGGAGCAGATATAGGCCCCGCACCTGTTCTCAGGGAAGGTTCCACGCTGGGCGGGGAGATGTCAGGGGGCGAAGAACTCATGACAGCTATTTCCCAACATGGGTGACAGACTGTCTCCTACTGCTGGGAAGATAAAACCAGGCCAGATTGGGGGCTCTGCCTCCCTGCTGCCTTCCTGGAGACACACACAGGTAGTGATTAAGAGCGAAGCCTCCCTCAGTAAGGAGCTGGCTTCCACGCTGTGTTCGGCAAGCTCCTGGAACTTCGATCCAGAGGGAGGGAGCATGCGTACCTGTTGTGCGATAGCTAGGCCAGTGCTTGTTGAAGAAGGCTCTCCAGTACAGCGACAGGCCCTCCATAAAGCTAAGCCCTTTGGGTGGTGAATCAGCCCCTCCCTTGCAAGAGTAACCCTTCCTAAGATATTAGCTGCTCCTCTAGTTGTTAGGCCCTCCCTCTTAAATATTAGTACTGAAAGGAGAAATTAAGTTTGAAGCTTAAAAATGATTACAGGCTGGAGAAAAACTCAGTGGGCCAAGCCTGTAGCAAGTCTGTGAATGTCCAAACAAGCCTGAATAAAAGCAAGCAAGCTGTTAGACATCCCAAGGACATGTCTGGGGCCCAGACATACAAGGATGTGCCTGGGAAATGGGCCATCTGGTCCTCTTAGATATAGTTTAAGGTCAGCCAGAAACTCCTGAATAGCACCTCCCTCTTAGGAATTTTCCACTCTGGTCTGCATGTACACTAACTAGTTAATATTTGTAGTGACCAATCATGCATAGTTATTCTAATTCCTTTGTTCCTTAAGCCCTATTTCCTATATAAGCCCTTAACTTTTGAGTTTTGGGTTCGATTCCTCTATCTCCTGCGTGAGATACGTGTCGACCCGGCGCTCCGCTATTAAACAACCTCATGTGTTTACATCAAGATGGTCTCTCATGTTCCTTGGGTACACGTTCTCCCGGGACTTGAGGGGGAGTCTCCCTTTGGGGGTCTTTCAGTACCACCCCTAAGATATTGCTCCCCCTATTATCCACCCATTTACCCGACAGGTGCCCTATGTGTTTAATTCAGTGTATTAATAGAGTCACACCCATGGAGCCCTGACCCCACTTCTTCTTTGCTGTGTGACCTTCAGTAAGTGGCTTAATCGCTCTGAGCTAAATATCCTCATCTGTGACAAGCCCAAGGTGTGCGTGCATACAGATGTCTGTCTGGGACCTGGGATTTAAGGTGACGTGAGCACCTGTGAGCAGCAGCATCAGACCAAGGAGACACATGTCACTTTAATTTTTTTCAATGTCTACTTTTCGAGCTGGTTCTTAAACAACTTTAACCACCCTTCCAGCCCACCACCCACCAGAGGTAGTGGGGGAAGAAAAGGATACGGGGGGTGGGAGGGGGAAGTAGACCTGCTTAGAAATGGTTCTTTGGAGCAAATCCCATCTGTGTTGTCAGGAGACCGGCAGTTTAGTTCACAGGTCAGCAGCGGCAGGCAGCTCAGGCTGTTCACAAAAATCCTCACAGATACACCAGAGGTCCAGTTCAGTAGTCAGGACAGCAAACGCGAAGCAGCCGCGGTGGCACCACCTAGCAGCCAGCCAGGCCCCAGCCTCCGCTCAAGTCAGCAGGAGGGAGCAGCAGAGATGCCAGGACTTCTTGGCTGCAGTCTCTCAGGGAAATGAAGATGAAGATTGGGGAAGACTCTAGAGTGCCCCTCCCGCGGCTGAGTCAGACCTGGTCTGAGCCGCTGCCAGCTAGCCCACCTAGGGTGGAGTCTTAACAACCCAACAAGGTGAAGTCTGTTGTCCTGCCACGTCTGCAGCTTCCGACAAGGAGCTACGACCTGCTGAGCGGCTGAGCCTGTTTTTCTGACGATCTGGACCAGGAAACAAGATCCTGGCATAGTGGGGGATGGGTCCCCCCCCCCATAAGCTCAGACTCATAAGTAAACATGGGGCAGTGATCAGAAACTATGTCTTCTCTTGCCGTCCCCCCATTCAGCCCCAGCTTTCCTTTCGGGAACCCAGTAACCCATGGCTGCTGGCGGCTGCGTTCGAGACCAACAAGCACTGCACAGCTAGCTCTATAAGCCAGCCTAGCTCAGCCTCCATCACTGTCCATCCAGTCCTTTTATACTCCCTCCAACCATCATGTGTCCTCCATGTGTCTTCTTGCCTCATCAACTGAGTCTGTCTCAGCTGACATCACTCTGCCAACTAACTGGCCTGAGTCTGCAGAAGCGGCAAGAAGTCACTAACATACACCAGAAGTTTTTGGTGTAGTTCTCTCTACAGAGTCTTGAAAATGGAGCTCAACTATGCAATGTAAAGTGGACCAAGTGTCGTTAGCGAAGAATCCTTCATCACATGTCCTTTCTTGTGCTTGCTTTAGCAGAACGTCCTTTCACCTGTGTCTCCTTCACCAGCAGAATACCATCTGACACAAAGAACCCTTACGTTTCTACTTTAGTCATCTTCTCATGGGGCTCTCATTAGAGATGTTCCGGTCCGTGGCCCAGAGGACAGCCACTGTCCCCAGGGAAGTCCCTGTGACATCTGCAACCACAGAGGCTGAGGCATCATCAGGAAACCTGCTTGAGATCCCACTCTCCCTTCCTGAAGGAGTCAGTCTTGGATGAAGACTGACTGGGGTGGCTTCAGTTAGTTCCCCATGGGAACTAAGGAAGTGGGAACAGTGGGAACTGGGGGAACTGGAGAAGTGGGAACTGGGAGAACTGAGGGAGTGGGAACTGGGGGAGTGGGAACAAAGGGAACTGGGGGAGTGGGAACAGTGGGAACTAGGGAAACTGGAGGAGTGGGAACAGTGGGAACTGGGGGAGTGGGAACAGTGGGAACTAGGGGAACTGGAGGAGTGGGAACAGTGGGAACTGAGGAGTAGGAACAAAGAGAACTAAAAAAGTGGGAACTGGGGAAACTGAGGGAGTAGAAACTAGGAGAACTGAGGAGTGGGAACAGTGGGAACTGGGGGAGTGGGAACTGGAGCTGAGGGAGTGGTAGGAACCAAGAGAGTGGGAAGAATGGAAACCATGGGGACTGTGGGAAAAGAGAGAACCCTGGGAACAGGCTTGTGGGTCTGGAACCATACTGGACTCACCCTGTGACCTGGTTCCCAGGAGCTGCCCCACAGCAACCTTGTCTCCCAGGCTCACTAGTTAAAAAACATTCTCCTCCGTTCACAGCCACGCTCCCTTTCAACTCTGGTGCACATATTGCAAGCCCTGAGAGAGAGACAGGAGGGATGGCAGGGTATGGTGGGGCACACTTGATCCCAGCTCTTCAGAGGGAGAGGAGGAAGGTCAGTGGTTCAAAGTCAGCCACAGCCACATAATGAGATTGAGGCTAGCCTGAACTGTATGAGACTCTGTCCTAAGAAAAAAGAAATGAGGACAGAGAGGAAGGCATGCCTGCGTGAAGGAGTAATTCCTGCTCTCACCAAGGAACCATCTTCTTAGCAGGCCCCGGCCCCTCCTTAGCCTCTGTCAACGTCTCTGGTCAACTTTCCCCGCATTTATTCTGTGATTCCTTTTTCTTGCTTCTTGAACTGTTGGCTAGTTTCCTTTTGGACCTTGTTTTTTCCTTGTAGCTGAAATGTAAATGTATAGATCTCCTTCCGAGTCTGACACTGATGTTTCTGAATAAAGCATGGCTTCTGTTTGCCTGTCCCTAGAGCACAGGGATTCTTTCAAAGGTCGTTCTGCAATGTCCAAGGAGGTTAGAGTCCTCTTTCTTTCAAAAACAAAGATTTACTTTTATGTGTAAATTTTAAAAACTAGCACGGTAATTTTGCCTGTGTAAGACCCTCAAGGCATAAGAGCGGCCAGGCCCCACACCTGAGGGCACCCAACAACCAGACCCTGTCCCCCAGAATACTCTAGCAGCTGGACCCAGCCCCTAGAGATGCAGGAAGACAAGCTCTATCCTATCACAGGCCACCCCGGAGAGCTCCACCCCAAGAAGCCCTGCGTAAAGCCTGCCTCCATCTTGTGTGAGGTTTGTTGTAGGATGTGACTTTGTGGTATTCCTTGGCTCCTGGCTTCCAGGATACTTTTCCCCTCAGAGTGGTTAGCACTTGTACTGCCTGCATATGTGTCTGTCTGTGCACACAGTGCCCTCAGAAGCCAGAAACGGGTGTTGAGTGGGCCTGGAATTGGAGTTACAGATGGTTGTAAACGGTCTTGTGGGAGCTTGGGGTCAAACTGGAGTCCTCTGGAAAAGCAGCCAGTAACTTTTAACCACTTCACTGCCTCTCCTCTCCAGCCCCTCTTCCTTCCTTCCTTCCTTTCTTCCTCCCTTCCTCCCTTCCTTCCTTCCTTTTATTTATTTATTTTATTTATGTGAAGTGTGTATCTGTGGGGAGGGGGGTGAGTAGGAGGTGTTGAGTGCAGTGCCTACAGAGGTCAGAAGAGGGCATAGAACACCTGAAGCTGGAGTGGGAGGCAGCAGTGAGCCTCCTGGTCCAGACACTGGGAGTGATATTATGGTTATTCAGAGGAAATCCGTGTTCTCAGGAGATGGGGCTGGAGATCAGACAGATAAATGATCCTAACAAATAAATGGGTTATGATCCACACTTACGCAGGCTTTCAGGAGCTTCAAGAAATTCCTTGTAAATGGTGGGTCTTCTTATCTTGTTTAATTTTTTTTTTTTATTCTGATTCTTCTTCATTTGTTTCACTTTTTGTTTAAGTTTTTAAATTAGCAGGTATTAATCGCGGACACTAGTAGGTTTTGCTGTAGCACATTCTTCCATGTTTATAATGTAATGTTTAATCATACTCCTCCCCCTTTCTCTCTCTTGTCCCCTCCATACCTCCTGACCCCGTCCTTCCCCCACCTAGTCGTCGTCCTGTGACATTGTCCCTGAGGAGACGTAATCACCTACTCACCATGAAGAGGGAACTGACCATAGAACAAAGAGCAGGTGCCACCAAAGTCCGTCTTGTACGGGAGCAGAAATGACTCAAAGACAGCCGACTTTGACCAAAGCCCGTCCTAGCATGGCTGACAACTCACAAAAGACGGGATCCTAGAGAACACTGCACAGCCTGCAGACAGCTCAACGGCTTAAAGATCGTCTTTCCCAGACAGTTCAGTTGGCCTGAGAGTGACCCTCAGGAGTCCTTACTGCTTATGTATGCGTGGGGAGGGAGGGGCCTAGTGAGTCTGCTCAATTTCAGGGACTTTCTGAAGACTTTGAGTTGTTTATTAATTAAGGAGCTGGGACTCCAAGATGAAGATTTTTAATCTTTGCTAGACAGCAGTCCCCTGTGGTTAATGCCTTTGTGTCTCACTGGCAAAGTTAAGTTCATCAACTCTGCTGCTGCTGCTGCCTACGTCACCCTTCCCTGACCTTAGGACTCAGTTTCTTCTGTCTTCCAATGTGGACTGAAGACCAGTGGCTCACCCAGTATCCTCAGAGCCTTTAGCATCAAGTTGGGAATCTTGAGGCATCCCAGCCTCGCGGACTGAAGAGCCACTGGATCTCAAGCCTCCTCATTGTGAACACAGCCATTGTTGGACTGTCCAGGCCACATCGTGAAAGTTGGTCTAGTCAGTCCTTCTGACGTTTACTCATTCTGTCAGCTCTGCTCCTCTAGAGAACCCTAACTAACCCACAGCTGTTTACATTCATGTCTTCTTGTGTGTGACCCAATGAGTTTAGCTGGGATTGCTCACAGGAGCCTGAGAAACTTGTTAGTGGCCATATCACTGAAGAAAAGATCTCTGTCCCCTAGCAGTCATTAACTGCCTATAGATCCTCAGTGCTGCGGACTGGGTTTGTTGCGGGGACCGCAATTTCCTCGAGATGAGAGTTCTAGTCAGGTGGGCAATAAGTCGGCGGATGACAAACAGACTCGACACAAGGGCGTGTGAATCTGAATGTATTTGTACAAGGTGAAATTCAGGCTTAAATAGCATACAGCAAACAGGGCAGATGACAAGAGTCACGTAGGCAGGCGGGGGTTACAGCAAGGGGCGCAAGACTGAGGTAGACATCAAAGTCGGTAGGATCAGGTAGCCAGGTGTGAAGCAGGCAGAAGAGCAGTGGTGCCCTCCCACTGGGGCTATTTTGGTATTCCCGTGCTAATTCTCTGAGTCTGCTGCAGGCAAGCACCAGGAAGTTCCAATCTAGCAGTTCTTGCTAATGCCCTTAAGTGAGGGAAGCCCTTCGATTATTCTCTAGTATGTAAAACAGTTTTCTTCTGTGGGACTGCCCTGAGAATTCTAACTATGTTAACAGTAAGCAATGGTGCCTGACCTCTGTTGCTAACTCTGAGGACAAACCCTGTCTGACGAGGCAGAGTCCTTGAGAGAAATTCCAAGCTAAGGACAGCTTGGAATTGAGTTAGGATATATTGGAACGTTGTGCTGGTCAGGAAACAATGCCCAATCTTAGCCATTTACGGATCATTTCTTGGGGTAACTTTATGCCTAGATATGAGGGCGTGTTGACGATTGGAAGCATGTCTCAGAAGTTAGTGTACTTCTTTCCAGACTATGAAGGTGGACTTCTAGTTTGAACCGTAAGGTTTCCACCCTCAGCTGGGGCATTGCCCTCAGAGATAGGAGGACTGATAAAACCCTCTTCCCCAAACACTCTACCCAGGGCAGAAGATAGAGACTGGAAATCTCTGCCGATGAAGACATAGAGGAAGGGGTTGAGGCAACTGTTGAAGCAGCCCAAGGCGAAGGCAGCCCATGACATGAGCTCTATCTTGCCATAGAGTGGCTGCTGTAGAGATGTCAAAAAGCACAACTTCACCAAGAGCACCATGTTAAAAGGAACCAGAAGATGAAGAAAGTGCTTACAACCACTACCAGCAGCCTCTTGGGCTGCCTTGCATCCACCTGGCTCTCCATCCAGAGCCTGGACCAGATGCAGTGGGCACAGATGCTGAGGACAGTCAGGGGTACTAGGAAGCCAAGCAGGAAGTGAGTGATGGCTATTGCTGTCTGTCGCTTAGCAACCATTGCACTCCAATCCTGCCCTGTCTCTTTCTCTGAATTGAAGTTGAAGTAGCAATATTCACAGCCACATAGTTTCCCAGTAGTTCGATACTTCAAGTATGGAGAACAGGCAGCAGCTGCCAGCAGCCACACCATGAAGGACAGCCATGTGGCTTGTTGCGATGTTCTGTGGTTTCTGGCCCACACAGGGTACAGGATCAAGAGGCAGCAATCCACAGAAATGAGGACCAGCAAATAGATGCTGACGAAGAAGGTGAGAACCAGAAAGGCCATGTAGAGTTTACAGACCAAGTTAGCAGAAGGCCACCAGCCATTGGCTATATATGTGGAAATGGGCACAGACAAGAGGAGAGTAAAGTCAGCCAGGACTAGGTTGAAGAACCAGATCATGGTGACAGTGCGGGCCATGCAGGATACAGCCATCCGCAGCACCAGTTCATTGCCCAGGACTCCAGCAACACAGGACACAAACAAGATGGTGATGGTGAGCTGGCAGAGATACCACACCTCAGCCCACAGAGAACAGGTTACAGTCATTTAAGAAATGGTGTGTGTAGTAACATGGTCTACCCATGAAGTCATTCACGAACTGTTTCAATGAACAATGGTTCTGCATGGAGGGTGGCACAGGGTAAGAATCTGGTTCATTGGCTGTGGTGATTTTGAAAAGCATTCATCTCAGAGAAGGAGTAACTTATAAAGTCCTCTTCTTCAAACTTGATACAATAGTTACAAACATCCAGCAAAGCATACAGTTTCACTCTTTGTTGTTCTCTTACAAGCCACCTCCCAAGTTAATTGTCTACATTTCTTTTGGCTGTATAAATAATTTTGAATTATGTAAACTGTTCTGAAAACCATAGTATAGTGTAAAAACATGAAATAAACAATACTACTAATAGAGAGGCTGAGATAGGAGAAGCCTGATTTCAAGACCATTATGTGGTAAACGACAAGACACTGCCATGTACAAACAAGCAGAAAGTGTATATGGATTGTACAATATTGGACCTATTTTTCTAATTACCAAATTAGAGAGACCACTGGATGACAGCCAACAAATTTCTAATTCCTCATATTTTGGGATTTCAATCAATTAGGATATGTTGATAATATTAATTTTCATATTAAGATATTAAGAAAAAGTGATTGTTATTTCCTGTTTTTTTGTTGTAAGTGGTGGAATTAGGTTTGTGTGGGTTTGTTGAAAGATTACTTTTTTGCTTCTTCTAGGGTATAGTTTTGCTCCTTATGCTGGTGTTTTCCATCTATTATCCTTTGTAGGGCTGGATTTGTGGAAAGATATTGTGTAAATTTTGTTTTGTCATGGAATATCTTGTTTTCTCCATCTATGGTAATTGAGAGTTTTGCTGAATATAGTAGCCTGGGCTGGCATTTGTTTTCTTGTAGGGCCTGTATGACATCAACCCAGGATCTTCTGGCTTTCATAGTCTCTGGCGAGAAGTCTGGTGTAATTCTGATAGGCCTGCCTTTATATGTTACTTGACCTTTTTCCCTTACCACTTTTAAAATTCTTTGTTTAATGCATTTGGTGTCTTTTATATTAATTTAATAAAACAATAAATAGAATAAACACCTAATTAGCCACTCATGTATAGAACACTTGTGCTGTTGGCTCATATTTTCACCTTGGATCCTCTTACCTATTGCCCAAGCCTCTGAGATTCATTCTGCAGCCACCTATCAACCCCAGAGTCCTTGTAATATAAGATCTGCCAGAGGCCTCCACTGGCTGATCAGCAACACCCTGCCTGGGACAGGGCACCCTATCACTGTGGCTACAGCCTTCCGTTCAGCCAAGAAAAGCACTACCCTCTTTCCTCCCCCAAGGACAGCCACTCCCTCATGACTGTCCATTCCATTCATTGGCACATACCTAGCTACCCAGGTGGCCCCTTTGTGGTCCTCTATGAAAGGACAAGGCCCTCCCAGCTCTGTAAGGCCCCCTTGTGTCCTGTATGAAAGGACAAGGCCCTCCCAGCTCTGTAAGGCCCCCTTGTGGTCCTCTATGAAAGGACAAGGCCCTCCCAGGGATGTCCCTGACTGATCAGTTTGGGGATGTGTGTTCACTAAACCAGAGCTGTTTGCCTGAGATTGGTGTGTGAGTGTTTGTGCTGCAATTCCCAGACCCCGACAATATCCCCAGCCTCCAACCTCAGACCCCGACAATA
>JADRCD010191912.1:0-30150 GCA_019843815.1 Montemys delectorum
TCCTTCTTAAAAAGGGGAACCAAATACCCACAGAAGGAGTGGCAGAGATTAACTATGGAGCAGAGACTGAAGGAAAGATAAGCATATAGCTATCTCCTGAGAGGCTCTGACAATACCTGACTAATACAGATGTAGAGGCTCACAGCCATTCATTGAACTGAGTACATGGTCCCCAGTGAAGGAGTTAGAGAAAGGTTCTATGGAGCTGAAGGGTTTGCAGCCCCTTAGGACGAACATCAATTACTAACTAGTACCCTCAGAGCTCCCAGGGACCCAACCACCAATCAAGGACTATACATGGTGGGACTGAATGTTCTGGCAGCATGTGTATAGTAGAAGATTGCAAATTCGATCATCTATAGGAGGAAAGGACCTTGGCCTTGTGAAGGTTTTGTGCCCCAGTGTAGGGGAATGCCAGGGCCAATAAGTGGGAGAGGGTGGGGTGGCAGGCATGGGGAAGGGGGAGGCAACAGGGGTTTGTTCTTGTTGTTTTTGTTTGTTTGTTTGTCTGTTTGTTTTTTGGAGGGGAACCTGGGAAAGGAGAAATTTACATGTAAATAAAGAAAATATCTAAAAAAAAAAAAAAAAAAAAAAGAAGGATTATAAAGAAAGTTCTAGGAAGAGTTTGCCTGCCACGACTCTTGAGGTCCTGTGTAGACTATGTCATCACGTCATTCATCAGAGCAGGTCATCCTTCAGTGGAGGCAGCCATATGGAGTTAACACGTCTAGATGACCTAGCAAGGTGAGAACGGCATGGAGGTTGATGGAGCTCAGTTACAGGTCCCACACATGGCTGAGTGAGACAGTAAGACTCTAACCAGCCTCACTCTCAAGACAGCAGGCCTGAAACACAGAGCGGTCTGGTGTAGTATGTGAAACCTATACTTAGGTTCATCTCAGGGGTATCCATGAGGTGCAGTTAAAGCTGAGATCTAGAGTGCTGAGATGGACCTGCCGTTCATGAATTCTATCAGCTAAAAGAAGTGTTCATGGTTGTCATGACTGAAATCAAGAGCATAGAAACAACTCAACTTCTGCCCTGGCTCTCCCTACGAAAAGCTCTTCCCAAGTGGCTCAGGAATAGGCCTGACACAGTGTACTGAACCCCCTCTTAGGAAAAGAGCATGAAGTTATGAATCAGAATTACCTAAATGGCTGTGAAAGACTCATGAAAATGTGCAGAGCCTCGGTCTCATTAGTCCCAAGATGAGCTTGGTGCCTGCGTGAGCTGCATGCCCAGCAGACAATTAATATGTCTTGCTCCAAGCATAGGATAGCGTGTTTAACTAAGCAAATTCAAATGTCATCTTGAGGGATTTAAGAAAAGTCTGGGTGGGTAGAAAGCTCCGGAATGAACATCGCTGAAAACAGAGGACACATTGGCCACCAGGACCCAGACAAATGTGCCTCATGCTGTTTGGTGCAAGCACTGACTTTCAAGTCCTCCAAGTAGATCATTTCCAAACACTCTTGTTGCTTGATCCTGAACTGGAAGGCATGGATAGGAGGCTCTTCCTTGTGTTTCAGGCTAATATAAGATCCCCTCCTGCAGTAGGGGAATCTTACTTACAAAGCACAGGTAGTTTAAGTTCTCTGATAATCCAGGAGAAGGAGTCAGTTTGATTCCTAGAGTGGTATATACCAGGGAACCTGCCATCTGTGTTTTTCAGGTCATAAGAACAATCCAAAGGCCACAGGAGTCAAAATGTGGCTCACATGTGCAAAGAAACAATAGAAAAAAAAAACCTACATTTTCTTTACCAGAACTGACTAGAAAATCTACCTTGTCACCTGACTTGGATTAAATCTGTTATTCCCTCTCACAGGTCTCCAGTGATGTTAGCTCAAGGGTAAATAATCAAAGGGCAGACTATGTTTAAAATACAGTGCTAATCTGGGTATATCAACTACACTACAGGACAGGCCCTATTCAAGTACTTAGCTAACACAAATTACACACTGGACTCTCTCTCTCGCTCTCTCTCTCTCTCTCTCTCTCTCTCTCTCTCTCTCTCTCTGTATGTGTGTGTGTGTGTGTGTGTGTGTGTGTGTATGTATTCATGCTTCCTATGTTGAAGATAGAGAAATAACATGAAGTTAAGTGTATTGGGATATGTTGAATCTGGGAGACTGAGAGGTATTAGGGGAGGGGAAAGAATTTTATCAAAATATATTGTGTGAAAATGCCAAAAATGAAATATTAAAGGATAAATAAAATGTAGTTTTACTAAGGATTTAAGGGGTAGAAATCTTGGGATCAAAGCCACATCTATCCTATTTATACTGAGGTCCAATCCAGTCTTCCCATAAAAGAGGACACAGAGGAAGCAGTAAGGAGCATTGGGAGCCCCCCCCCCCGTGACCTCTGTATTCTTGCCTGCAAGTTCCTGCCCTGACTGCCTTCAGTGAAGAACTGTGAAGAAGCTGAAATAAACCCTTTCCTCACCACATTTTTTATACTCATAGTGTTTTATCACAACAGAAGCCCTCAGAACAGAACTCAGAGAACATCTTTTCTGTTCCCTCCACCATGGGGATGTGTGTGGTTTATAGAACTGTGACATGAGGACGCACACGGGTGTGTTATAAGGCAAGACTTTATTATCTATCAGCTTTAGTAGCTGGATCCTCGCTAGGGCTCAGCCAAATGCCTGGGTGTCAGCATGAAGCTTGGGGGTCAGCAAATCCATGCTCCATGCTCAAAATCAGAACCCAATTAGTGTTTCTGTTATTTTTGGTAAGTTATCAAAATGTGCTGATAGAGTCTCTGAGTTTCCGTGATACACTTGGCTGCCTGTTTTGTTGTTGTTGTTGTTGTTGTTGTTGTTGTTGTTGTTGTTGTTGTTTTCCCCCCAACCACCTTCTCTATAAGTTTCTTACATCACTCAATTCTCTATCTTAGAAAGTGCAGCCTGGTTCCTGACTTTCTCTTTCTCTTCTCTTGGCATGAAACTGCACCAGGATCCTCCCTGAAGACCACAAGGACACCTGATACAATCCCAGAGTCTGGAGGGAGCATCCGATTACATGTCAGATTTCTGAATGAGTGCAGAGTATGTGTTAAATCTGTGCACCTGCCAGACTTCAAGACAAACAGAAACTATAGAATGCCAAGTCCCCAGTGTCTAAAGATAATTACAGCTGTATCTTTTAAAACATAATACTCTGTACAAATATGACTCTACCAAAAGAGGGAAAAGGCAATTTCCCCAGGCTTCAACTGTTTGCATATACACCATATGCATGATATCTATATAGATATTTAGATATCTATAATATACAGATGGATAACGTTTGAACTAAGGTTTGTAGTGCTGTATTTTGATTCAACTTACTGCCATTTTCTCCTGACCTATTTATTCTCTTTGGGTACTACGCCACTGACTGACTTAGGCTGGGGAGAAAATGCAAATAACTGTGCGGTTTTCAGACCTATGGCCTGGAACTTCCAGCAGCTCCCCCTCTTCTTGCTCCTCACCTGCAGCTAGGGTAGAGGATCCTGACGGGGGGAGCCTGGAAACTGAGGAATCCTGACGCACCTGCCATTGCCTCAGGGATGAGCTGTTTGGATGAAGGAGCTGCTCAAACTTGAGGGAGTTGGTGGTCACTCACTGCTTGTGAGTCACCCTGTCACATGGTTCTACAAAGAAGGGAAGTGGATGGCACAGCGTTGTCGACTTTGCAAATAGGAAAATGAAATGCTTCTCAGGAAGTGAAGAGGCTTTCTAAGACGAAATCATGTAAGCATCAATGTGTTGCATATTCATAAGATAATGTGAGCTTTGGTGATGGTTTGAAGGACTTCCGATCACAATAGTGTCTGCATTTTATGCTGAATTTCTCAAAACATTAAGACATTTCTATTCACAGAACAGATTTACACTGCAGCCTGTTGGGTGGGGGTGGGGTGGGGGTAGGGTAATCTAAGCCAGAATCCGTTCGTGCTTTCTTTCTTGCTGAGGAACAGCCACCACAGGCTCTGCTCTCCCATATGCAGAAAGTTAGACTTGAGACTCTAAGTGCTCCATATCACCACTCAATTGATCCCTTGTAAATACAAAACTCAACACAGATTAAGTGTAGAGAATATTTCTCTCTGCGTGACTGATGTGAGTGCATAGAATAAAACACTCGTGCCATTATTCATACAACTGCATTTCTATGATTTTGGCATTCCTCTTTGATCTTGATTTGGAAAAAAGAAAAAAGTGGCAGGATCCATGCCGAACAGAGGGTCTTCTCTCAACAGCTGCAACCCCAACAGTAAGTACACAGCTGCACAGCCAAGCCAGGTCACGGTGGCCATTCCCATTTCCTGCAACCTCTTGCTATATCCCAGTACCCTTAATGAATTAAGTGCAACATACCTGAAGACCCTGGGGGAAGCGTACACCTTTAGTTTCAATCCCAGGCTCTCAAAAACCACAGGCTTGTTGGGCAATCAATACTACTGTCATTCCAGATTCCAGAACATTGGGCTTGGGGCCAGGCTCATTTGCCCTGGGAGAGAAAAGCCACTCTCTCTGCTTTCATAGAGGCTTGCGGGAAGGCTGCTGGACTCACGGTGCTCTGGGAAGCTCTGGCTCTTCTGTCTCACCTGTGAACTTCACCTTTCCTGTCACTGGACATGTATAGAGGAGATGAAAGATGGCCTAGTTCTTTATGGATGTTGCTTGGACGCAGTTCCCACTACCTGAGGAGGTCAGATACATAGCAACATTAGGTCAAACTATTAAAATAAACATTTTAGGTTTTGTTTCTTGTTTAATCTGATGCTTTTATAAAAAAAAAACTACTCTAATAACAGTGTAAAGAAGTGGTTAAAGCTGTGATAATATGGACTATTATTTATCAGGTAATGTTAGAATGGTAGACTCAAATAAAATCAAAACAGGTCAAATATTTTGACTAGTATTCGAAAGGAAAGTACATAGTCAAAATTCTTCTTATAGTACTCCACAGAGCCTTGTGGACACACCACCAGTCTGAACCCTGAGGGTCACCCATGTGCTGACTGAGGGTATCTGCATCAGGACATAGATTTAACAACTTGCCCTCTGGGCAAAGGCTGGGTATATCTTCGAAGGAATGGTCCATTCAGAGCTCTGTCAGTCCGGGATCGGGAGAAGGCTCGGGGAAGCTGAGATGAGCTGTAAGGTACATTTAGGGACCAAACTACATCTTCTGTTCACTCCGTGCCACTGGTGATTGGGACTGTTCATCCTCATACGCTATCTAAGACGGTTGCCAAAGGTACTCTAAGAGGACAAAGTGCTGTGGAGGGAGGTGAGACCAGAGTGACCCTGGTCAGTGGTAGGAGGCAATCTAGGTCATCACTCTGAGTTTGATGTTTTTAGAGAAAAGTGCAAGGCAGGAGCAGACAGCAGCACAGCGGGGGATAAACGTGTCAACATATGCGACCTCAGCAAAATCCTACTAAGTACCTGAGCAGACACAGAGAGTTGCCTGTTCCTAGAAAGGACTTATCCCGAAAAGGGCATATCCACGGCTCCTACTCTTAGCCCTCGGTCCTCCCAGGTGTGCCTGCCACCTGCCAATAACTGAGCCAGCACAGCCCTGTCGCACTGAAAACTTGCTCCACCTCGTCGGGGCATGCATGTTCACAATGATGATGGCAGCAAGGTCTCTACTGGTCCCCTACCCTGTACTCTGGCTTTTCATGTGTCCTGGGCCCCCTGTTGCAGCTCAGGGAGGGCTTCCATCTCTACATGAGATGCCAGACAGGAGAAAGCGCAGAACTCTGTTTAGGAAGTGAGGCTCGAAGGGGCCAATTCAACTGATGCTTTCCCGAGGTTTCATTCCTGACACTTGGCGGGTCAGGGCTCTGTGGGGCAGCTGTAGAGACTACAGTATAGACATGTCTCTGAGCTATGAAGGAAAGAGTTCCCAGACCTGAGCCCTGCACATCCGTGTCTCCAGGAACTGGCTTTGGGATGGGCCCCCGAACGATTTGCCAGTGCGGCGTATTAACGAATCCTGCTCACTACAAGCCTCCATTATCTGGTTTGTGTGATGCTAAATAATGGGAAACGTATTAAGTATTCAAAATATTCTGTTTACTTGGGTGAATGCAATGAAATCAATAACAGTTGCTACTCAGAAATCTGGGAAAGTGATTTTCTGGAATGGATTCTAAAATATTTTAGCAACTCGGAGGGGGTGGGAGTGGGTATTGTCAGCCTGATTGTCGATAAAGTAAGGGTCAATTACGGAGTGAATGCAGTCTAAATTAATGCCACATGCTGGCATGTTCGGGCCACTCAACACACATCTGTTTCTAAGAGGACTCGACATTGAACCCAGGCTCTGTTTTGCTTTCCAGTGAGGACATATGGGGGAGACTTACAGCGAGAGGAAGTTGGTGGGTAGAAAGGTAAGTCTGAAGTAACCAAGTTCAGTACCAGTTAGATTTAATCACCTGGCTGTAGCAGGCCAGTAGACCCAATTCCTAAGGCTGAATTCTGCCTCTGAGACCAGAACGGGTTCCTGCATTGTGCCTTCTGCTCCCCCTCAGATTTTACAAACCAGCCTGGCCACTCACCCCCACCCCCCACCCCATTTAGCACTGTGAGACACCCAGCTCTGTGTCCCCCTGCTCTGGTCCCTGCGACCATCCACAAGGGGGTCCACTGATTGGCAGAGTCTGATACATCTCCCATAACTACTCTGGTGTCTTTGCAGCTACCAGGGTACTCAGAACTATATGTATGTAGCCAATGCAATGATTCCTGTGCCTCAGGCTATCAAGCAGGCAGAAGCCAAGAAAGAATGCTTTCTGGATCCCAGCTCTTGTTCCCATAGGCTCTGTTCAGGGGCCCCAAAATAACAGTACTCCTTTAAACATAGCTTTATGACTTGGTATCCTCTGTTTTACTAAGCAAACAAGTATACATCATAAAGAAATCAATTTTGCTTATAAAAGGTAAATATACCAGCTCATATATCATAGTATATGAAAGAATACAACACCACAGTCACATGCCTTTACTGCCCAGGTGTGTAAGGATAGATGGCTGGGGCTTGCAGGATACTTGGTCAATGGAAGGAGGGGGACTAAAGAGATGAGGAAAAAAAAGTGGAGTCACGGGGCGGGGGCAGACTAAAATTTTATGCTGGAGTCACAAGGTCAGCTGTTCTAGTTAGGTCTGGCTTTGTGGTCATACATAGGATAAGGGACTCACAGCATCACCACATGAGGTCCATGTACCCAAGAAGAAGCATGTGATGAGAATCCAAAAGGAACAGCACAGAAGTAGATATAGAGAGTCCAAGAGGCTCCAGATAGGGTAAGGGAAGGGAAGGGAAGGCGAAACCGTGCAAGATATGCCAAGAAGATAAATGTTCTCATGGAACAAAATGAAGGGGGACATTTCCTTTGTGCAAGATGTGGAGGTAGAGCAGATGTTGGGATAAAGGAGCGGGTGAAGCTTGCCACGAGGCAAACCCACGTGGGGAAAGACACTCAACCACGTACTGTGGCTATGAAAGGGGTGGTCCTTTGGAATCCAATCAGTAGAAAACCCGTGCCTTTCTACTGCACAGGATGAAGCCTCCTTTGTGAGGGTACCCTGAATTCTCTGAAAGACCAGGGACCTCCCCCAGAGTCCCCCACCCTGAGTCACTGCAGCTCAAATTCTGGCGAATTGTGACCTCTCTGCTCGCTCACTGGCTGCAGAGAATACTGCTGAGTGAATTGGCCAGCTGTGTTAATTTCCTGCCTGCTGGCTTTGGTTTTCATTTTTCTTTTCTTTTCTAAATCTAATAAGATTACTCCTCGAATGTGACAGAAAATGTTCACCCACCAACGTTAGTCACACCATTGCTATATTTAAGCTTAGTAATTGATAATAATTTTATCATCAACATCTTACTTCCTGACAACAGATATCATAAAAAGGATGAAGGCAGATTAGGTGCACTTCAAACCCAAAGCACATCTCCTTTTGCCAGGAAAAGCAGCATGCTGAATTATGGATTTCTCCTTTTTACCATTTTGCCCCATGAGCACGCATCAACAGAGTATAAAGGGAGCTTGATCTGTTTTGGTTCCTGATGAATGGTAGCTCCTAAGCTGGTTCTGCTGTAACTTTGTTTCATTCAGTGTGGTTTCGAGGCTCTAAAGTGCTGAAGCCTACAGCTGTGTCGATTGTTCTACAAAACTGAGTCACCTGCAGGTTAACATCTTTGGTTTGAAATGAGACCAATAAGGTTCTTGGAGATAAGGTCAGTACCCTAGAGGATCACAGCCCTTCCTTCTAGAAGGTCTGACATGTTCCTCACTACAGGCTGAGTCAGAGTGTTTGCTAAGTGCACTGCACCTACTCCCTTTATGCCACATCTTTACAAATATTCCACATTTTTAGACTTGACAGTGTTTAGCAGATCAGAAGATGGCCCCAGGGAGACCCAAAGACTATCTGGTACTCGAATCAGCACCTGGCTAGCCTTTCCAGGAAATGTGATTTTCCCCTATGTCCACTTTCACTTTGGTGGATTCTTGGGGGAAATTCTTCATATACTTTGGCTAGGACTCCTTTTGCCAATTATGTTCTGCCAGCCTTTTATCTTTTCCAAATGCTCTTGGGTAATACTTTGAAAAAATAAATTCTCAATTTAAGTGTAGGCAGTCAGCTTTCTCCATCTTTCTCTTAATGCCCTGTGAAATTGTGGAGCCTCACAGTTTTGGTGTCTACTGGGGAAGCTGCCTGTTGATGCTGCTGGAAGCTCAGCTCAGTACCTTTGGGCCTCTGTTTGTAGTTTGGTATCAATCCAATCATGCATCTTCCTCAAAGGGCCTCTTTTCCCTTGGCTGCCCTGACTGTAGATCCATGTGGAGATATTTTATTTTTGACATGAAGTCTTCCTGTGGGATTCTTCCCTATCAGGTCATCTTTGCATCTTTTAAAAACAATTTTGTGAATTTATTCCTAAAAGCTTCACACATTTTTACATTACTTTTCATGAAACTATTATTTTGGCTAATATATCATAAAACACATTTTTTATAAGATTACCTGAAGGACTTTTTATTTTGGAATAAAATAAATGTTGGGCATTGATACTGGAGCTAGCTGTCTCCCTCAACTATTTTATCATGTCTTCTACACATATTTTATTTACAGTTCTCCGAGTAAAATATAACAACACTATCTGTGATTAAGAACAAGTTTTCTTTCTTCCTTTCAAATTTTATCTCTTTCACTTTTGGACTTATCTTCATCCAAATGAGCATTGCTCATTTTGTATGAACTTTAAACAGTCTATTTCTTCTTATTTTTCCTGAGAATACTCTCAGTCTTTTTTACAAAGCAGTTTTACTACTTCTGTGCAGCAAAGGCAGTGACTGAGGTCACTCGGAAGTCGGCTGTCCAGCTTTCCTGCAGCTAAACTTACTTAGACAGCTTCAACCGTCTTCTCTGTGAGCAAGCACAGATCGGAGGCCAGCCCGTCTGCATCCTCTCCACTGCCTTTCTCTACCTTCCTGTGGTTTTTGTTTTAGTTTTATAGCGGAGACTTGAAATAGTGAGAGAACAGCTGCAACCATTAGTCTTAATCAGGAAGCAGGATGGGATGGAAGAAGCTGATGGCTCAGACATCAGTGGCTGGACATGCAATGATACCACCTGAGTTCCCTTTCCGTTCCACGCCTACTCACTGGTCCCTAAAGAATTCTGTGTCTAGATTTTCCCTTGGGCCCATCCATGAATATTATTTTCTTTAAAAACATTAAAATATGATAACACCTTAATAAAAGACAGTACCCTGTTTTCTCACAAGCTGAATACACAGTGGAATAAGCTTTCTTAACAAGTCTGTGGACTCTCTTACCTCTGAACAGAGGCCAAACTTGTCACCGAGTCTTAGAGAGGGGATAGGTGTGCTGTGTTGGTCAGGAAGGTCAGACTCCATAAGTAGTTCTGACTAGCCCACCTGAAATGATAAGGGGGCACATCTTCCTAACAGTCTAAGGATGACCAAAACAGACCTGGGGCTTCATTTTCAGAAAGGTGGTCCAGCAGCTCTCAGTGAGCAAAAGGTGACAGTGACACCATGGCACAGGTATTGCATTTGATCTCCACGAGCAGGATAGATACAGTGATGGACCTGTCTTTTGAGAGGTTCATTCTTGGAGGTACCATGCTGTGACAGGACAACCTGCTCCTGGACCAGCTCCCTTATGACAGTCAGTGCTATCCCACAGCTGGGAATGAACAGCTTGAAACCTGGATTCCCGACTGCCATCAGCGTTGGAAGACTGAATAAAGCCAAACTGTTGACAAAACTGCATAGCCACAGGAAGCTTAGAGCATAGTGTTCGTACCCAGCGAGGCTGGCTCTGTGTGTTGCACAGTAGCAGTGAGGAAGTTGATCTCAGGTGGCCGATCTGTGTTGCCCTGAGAAGCTTCAGAGGAGTCAGCACAGAGGCTCTCCAGAGGTCGGAAAAGGCCAGCTGTTTGAGCCTTCTGGAGGTGTTCTCATCAAGAAATACAACGCAGAGAGAAAATGATCCGCTAACTTAGAGACCTTGATAAACTTGGAAGAAATTGCCATTAATACTCAAGACTGCGGCTGCTGCTGAACCCCTGCACAACTCCAGGGGAATACGTTCTCTTGAGCTTGCAGTCTGATTTACATATATACTCTATTTCAACTGTCATCATTTTTCAGTGTATTTATTTATTTATTTATTTATTTGACATTGAATCTTATGGAAAATCCAAATCATATATATTTCCCCTTTAGTTTTTTTGTTCATTAACCTGCTACTGCTATGAAGCTTGAATGTCTTTGGCATGTGGGACCCCAGGGGAGAATCAGACATGAAACCTGTTGCTTTCATTTGCTGGTTTTCACTTCCCTGTCTCGTGGTGTCCTCCAGAGCTCCTCGTAGTTTCCCCTAAATCATGACTGACCTCAAACTTGCACCACACTTTAAAGGAATACCATAGCTGACACCTAGCCACTCCTAGCTGTGTCCTGCTCTCTGAAGCATAAGGCTGAGCTCCGAGTCTACAGGGATGAGGCTCTGTTTGTCACTCTGCCTCTCTGCTCTGTTTGTCCAGCTTTAGTTCACATCAGATAATCAAGAGACTAAAGGAAAAAAGTGACATCTCCAGAAAGTGAGTCATACTTTAAAGTATAAACTTAAACGTTAACTCTAGAGGTTAATAAAGAATCCATTGTGCTATACCAAGTTCAGAAGAAATGCTGTGTGAACCAGTCTTCTATCCAAACACCTGGAGGTCACCTACAGTGGGAAACCTCCTACTTGACTCTACTCTTCTCTTCTATCTTTCTCCTTCCCGTTCTCTCTCTCAGGCAAACATGAGACTCCTCTTGGCTAAGCTTGTAGTTTGGGCATCTATTTCTGTTATTTCATCCCTTTTTTTCCTTGTAGACACCAAGCTTTCCGGGAAGGAAGGGAGATCCACAAACTGTCCATCCTGTAGCTCTAAAGTCCCTGACACCCTCCTTGTTAATATATCTGATTCTAGGCTGCTCTGCTCAACCCAAAGTTGGGGTGCAGCTGACTCTGGAGAAGTGACTTTGGCTCTAAGAAGGCAGAAGGGTGTGGACTGGGTCTCATGCTCACTGACAGGAGCAGCTGGGGCTAGAGGAATATACAGCAAGAGCCTGGCTTCCAGTCAGATTCTAGGCATGTGGGACCATAGGGGAGATTGGAATTGAGGAAGAGAGAAGGCGTGGCTGTGGCTCAGTGGGTCAAACCCAGTCTTCAGCACAGACACCAAAGTAACAGAGAGACTGAGCAAGGTAACTCAGACTCAGACACGACCAGCAGGATCTGAGCAAAGAGCTCTAGAGATGCACATATAGGACTCTCTCTGTCAGCATGGTGGGGGTGAGCATGGAAGACGCTGCTCTTAGTTTCCCAATGTTTTACATTTCATATAATCACGGTGCCTGTTTCATAGAATTACTGCAAAAAGTTAAAGGGTCCACAGCTGAAAACGTGAATCATGGTTGTGCTGGTAACGGAGCTGTTAGCCTCCACTGGCTGCAAACTGTCTTTCTAGTGCACCCCACAGTTCCTTCTGCCAGCTAGAGCAGGGATTTGCTTCCATCTCTCTCTGCCTCTTCACTTGCTCTCTTCCTTTTCTTCTTGCTGGTGGCACCTTTCACTACATCTTCATGGTGGCCTCAGTACTTGGCTTCCAGGAGTGGGTCCCTCTGTGAGACTTTCTCTTTACTCCAGCCCAAGTGCCCTGTTCCCCCAAGCCACATCACTTCCAGGCATTGGCTAAACCCTATGGTCTAGCAATGGCGGCTGTAAGCACTTGAGGCTAGGATGGTCTGTACCTGCCTCTCTCAAGCTGTGAAGTAAAGAACTACTGCCAAGCAGCACCAGTGCTCACCTCGCACTGAAGGCACAGTGTGCAGGAAACATGGGATGCTAGGGCAGGATGGATCCGGAGGCTGCTTCCAGAGTCCCTCCCCATTGCCTTGTTCATTGAGGGATCGAGGATGTTCTTAGCAGAAGGTCTGGCTGTGATTCTGATCTTTGGTCCTCTGGTTGGTTGATAACACAAGCTTACATGCACGTTGGACAGACTGAATCATGTGATCAACCCTAGTTATTACCACCATCAGCACATGTGCAAACAGGTCAAGGAGCTGCTTGCCTGAGCCTGGAGCTGAAGTTCCCGGGAGACTTACGTTCCTTCAGCATCCAACTTACATCCTGTACTCAGAATTTCTGAAGCAGAAGCCCATCCATGCCAGGCACCAGTCTCCTCCTGTATTAAGCCAGCATCTCAATACCAAGCACACAGCGGAAGCTGAGTGTCTGTAGTGTTCAATTCAATATCATATGAGATCATAGGTTATTGAAGAAATGGCTCTATTATCTTTTACGTTTACTCTCCTTTCTTTATTTGATAAGGCTATCTTAAGATCTTTGCTAGTGTAATGGAAAAATCACTTCCTTTATCTAGTCACATGTATGCTTTGTATGTAATATGTGTACCCATGTAGGGCATAACGCATTTTAGTGCTGTTTTGACTGATGAATGTACAACATATTATGCTATGTGCTTTGTTAATCTACTTTAAATGTAAAAGGAACCAAATCACCATTGTTTGTCCAGTTCCTTTACTTCTGGAAGATATTCCTCAATCTAAAGTACTAGGTCTTTTTTTTCTTTCTTTCTTTCTTTCTAAAATAATTTTTTATTTTATTTACCTTTCAAATGTCCCCCTTCCCAGTCTTACCTCCACAAATCCCCCACCCCAACCCCCCCTCCTTTGCCTTTAAGGGATGTTCCCCCATCTACCCACATTTTTCTTTTTTTTTTTTAATTTTTTTAGATTTTTTTAATTAGGTATTTTCTTTATTTACATGTACATTTTCCCTTTCCCAGGTTCCCCTCCAAAACAAACAAACAAACAAACAAACAAACAAAAACAAGAACAAACCCCTTTTGCCTCCCCCTTCCCCATGCCTGTCACCCCACCCTCTCCCACTTATTGGCCCTGGCATTCCCCTACACTGGGGCACAAAACCTTCACAAGGCCGAGGTCCTTTCCTCCTATTGATGATCGAATTTGCGATCCTCTACTATACACATGCTGCCAGAACAATCAGTCCCACCATGTATAGTCCTTGATTGGTGGTTGGGTCCCTGGGAGCTCTGAGGGTACTAGTTAGTTCATATTGTTGTTCGTCCTAAGGGGCTGCAAACCCTTCAGCTCCATAGGTCCTTTCTCTAACTCCTTCATTGGGGATCGTGTACTCAGTTCAATGAATGGCTGTGAGCCTCTACATCTGTATTAGTCAGGTATGACATTTGTTTTCTTCAGTAACCTTAACACAGGCAGCTGAGTGTCTGATGGTGGGTTACATGGAGCTTTGGCGCCCTTTGGTGGATCAAGTGAGAAGTAACAGCCATGAAGAACCAGAGGGGCCTTTCAGCACTTGATACTTGTTTTATCGGCTCAAAAAATAGGGACCTCTACAGGAAAAAAACGACTGCCCGGTATTTAGGTTTATACTTCTGTCTTACTGCAGTGTCTTCTGTAATCTTTGACTCTCTGGTTTATAACACATGAACATGCATGCTGGACAGACTCAGTCATGTGACCATCCCCAGTTATCACCACCAGCAGCACATGTACAGGCCTGTCAAAAGCATTCAGATATATCCCCTCTTTCAAAGATTACGGTGATCTTATCAAGTAATATGGCAAGTAGCACTATACATCTTCTTACAAGGGAAGGTAGAAATCAGGAAAGTTCAGTGATTTGGCTAACATCAAATTTCTACTGAGTTCAAGACTCAAAATTCCAACTACACACTTTAGATTAGGATTCTGTTTCCTGGAGAATATATTGTTTTCTTGTTACTCTTCTGAGGAGGTCTATAGGAACACTAAGAAGAAAATGTAAAAATATTTTCCCTCATGCAGAAGCCAGGATATTCAAACAGGAGATGCTCAACTTTGCCACACTGAGTGGGACCAGAGGCTGACCCACAACTGACTGTACTGTGGCCCTCAGTGTCTTCCTCTGAATGCATCCTTATACACAGCAGTGTCTCAAGAACTGTTCCTGTTTATTGACCTTTTCATTAACCTTATCATTCCTATATATCAGTGTGTAGAATTCTGCAACCACAGTGTGCATCTTTGGGGGATGGGAGTAATGGTGATTGGTTCTAGTTACCTGCACACTCATGTTTGCTTGCTGCTGATGTCAAGTGGCCTCTTCCTGGACGATAGAATCTTCAAGCCTCCCAGACGGCTATGAGACCGGGAGTAAGTAGTTGAAACATTTCAGGGTTCATCAGGTAAACCTGGAATCTCTCCTCAGTATTCTTATTTATTTCTATTCTGTTCCAATTGCTCAGTGTTCTCAGGACCATGTCTCCAGAGAGTAAACTTCCAAGTCACTGCCTCCTACACACAACTGCAGGCCTATGGAAAGCATGCATCTAACCAGAGGACTAGCAATTTTTTCTGTCTTCCCCCCGCCCCAAGGGGCTCACATACCCCACAGCCAAAAAAAGTCAACGTTTCATTGTCTATATATGCACTGGAGTATGTTTAAATTTCTCGTGACCAGGCCCTCAAAAGAAGGCAGGACTTTCTCCTCCTGTATCCCCAGAGAAGCCATACTGTGGCCAGAGATGGGCAAGGCCAACTCTCCCAAGTGCCCAATGTCAGCTCTCCCATGAGGCCATGGAGAAATTGGCCGAGGGACATTAGCATGGCCCTAGTTGATAGCCCAGATCACGATCTCTGCATGGCCTTTGGTGGCAACACAGTCCACAGACATCATCATGGCCTCAGGCTGCATCAGGACCACTGATCCACCCATGGCCCTTAATGGCTGCATGGACCACAGGCCTCAATATAGCCTCAGATTGTTCTACATGCCACTTACATCCAGATGTTCTCAGGAGGCAGCAAAGCCAGAGGACATCACCAAGGCATTAATCAGAGGCATATACTGCACATGTTCACATGGATCTCAAGCTTCATCATGGCTTAGGGCAGCAGCAAGGACCACAGACACCAACATGGCCTCCGGTGGCATCATGGACCAGAATCATCCCCCAAGGATGTCCAATCCATAAAGTGAACCCCTTCCCATCTTAAGCCTCTGTTGTAGCTCAGAGTCAGGGCAATCCCACAGCCAGTCTGGTAGCATGTTCAGGGGCCACATCTGTGGACCCTACGCTCTATTTTTTTAATTTTCCTGATTCTCCATCACATATTAATTCACTGTAGTAGTGGCCAAGCCACCAGTACCAGAGAAGGCCTATCAATTTAAAACAAGGGAGAAATCAGTTCTGAGAATCACATATGAAGAGAGATAATATCCTGTCAAGTTACTCCACCTACTTCAAAAGTGAAACTTACAATTCTGTCTTGACATATCCTTGGATAAAATTTTATGTTGTCAAAATATATTACCTAAAGCTTCTACTGACTTTGTAATTATCACTATCAGTAACTTACAGAGAAGAATTTAAAAGAAGACTAGTCTGAGTGACTAGGTGGACAGAAGATAAATCATAATTTTTTGCAAACGCCCACAAAAAAAGAGAATCAGGGCTTCAGGATTCAAATTTGTGGGCTCTCAGTACTCCTGCCACTCCAATGGTATGTTTGAGACTGGGCCTGAAAAGTATAGTGGTGTCCAGCCATGGACCCCATGAAATAGGCCAAGAGTGGCTATGAACCCACACCCAAGACAGTTGAGGATGCCATGCTGACTTTCTCACCACCCCCATTCCTGTCTGAACCTGTGAGGAACTGAGATTCATTCCTTGGGCGTACTTAGTGGCCCAAGTATACAACTATGAATGTTATAGAACTTTAATAAGACAAGTCAAATTCAAAGGCAGACCCAAACAAACACATTTGCATCTGTGGTTTATTCTGACATAAAAATTAGAAATGTACTTGTAAAGACTATATAGTAACACAAAGGGTAAAGCGTCTATATGATCACACTATACAAAAAAAAAAAAAAAAAAAAAAAAAGGAAAAGTTAAAAAACCTCACTGATAAAAAAAAAAAAAAAAAAAAAAAAAAAAAAGGCAATGTTAAAAAACCTCACTGATAACCAAGGACAAACAATAAGCAGTGGGATTTTACCTGTCGATCACAAAAGCATTTTTATTGTGATTAAGTGGAGACTGATCCCAGGACACATGTATAATTGATACCAGGATTCCTTTTGAATGGCAACTGAAAAATACTTCAGTAACAACTGCTATAGAATAGTTGTTTTGCAAGTCACTTTGACATACTTATCCCAAGCCAATAACAGAAAGATAAGGCAGTTCCTGAAGATGATGGGTATCTGTTTTATTTATTAGGTGGTTATTACAGAACTGCTCCTCCACACCAGAAACTGGCCAAGTGTGTTGACCTTATCTGGTTTGGTCACTGAGGTAATAGAAGATCAGGTTATATAATAGAAGTATTGTAATGATGAAGTGACTGAAAAATGACATGACAGAATTTTCTGGGGAGGAATGATGGTGACATGACCACCTGTCCCAAATACACTGGATATTTTAAATAACAACACAGGTGAGTGTGGGTGAAGACTGGAAACAAGTAAAAATACCAAGCAGATGGGGCAGTAGAAGGTCAAGGGCACTAGATATCCTGTGGCAGAGACTCTGGGATAGCACCACATAAGATGAGACATGGACATACGCAGATGAGCTGCCTCCAGTAACTCATTTCTGTTGCTGGAGACACATAGGCAATGTGTTGTTCTGTTTCCTAAAACAGGGGGTCTAAGCCTGTCATAGGAGCTAAAGTTGAGTGGAGGGCATTGCAGAGGGTCAGCTGAAGGCTACAGCAGACAAGTGATATGCAAGAACCTGTGACCCACCTGACTGATGATACTCCTCTTGTATCAAAGGAGACAAAGCCTATGGGCACAGATTCCTTTGGGTCCTCGGATCTAGTTGGTTTTCATCAACTTGCCACAAGTTACAGTTGTTGGGAAAAGGAAACCTTGAATGTCCTCCACCAGAATGGCCTGTGGGCAAGCCTCTGGGGCATTTTCTTGATTGATGATTGATATGGGAGGGCCCAGGCAACTGTAGGTAGTGTCGCTCCGAGGAAGCATTTGTACAAGAAACCAGGCCAAAAAAGCCAGAAGGAGCAAGACAGTAGGCAGCACTCCTCCATGGCTTCTGCTTCAGTTCCTGACTCCAGGTTCCTGCTTTCCTGGCCTGGCTTTCTTGGACTGAGATGTGGAAGAGTAAGATAAAATAAACCCTTTCCTCTTATGTTGCTTTTGGTTATGGTGTTTTATCACAGTAATAGAAACCCAAACTAAGACATTCTAAACTAAGACATTCTGCTTATCTAGAACACCATTAACATGGGGTCAGCACTAGCTTTAGAGATAAAAACAAAGTATTAAAAAAACAGGAAATCAATATATCAACAGCAACTGGAATCAATATAAACAGAGCTGTGCTTTGCTGCAGCTTACAGGAGACCCTGAAACACAAGACAGGTGGGTTGCACACTGAAGGTGGACAAAGCATGAGCTCTGGAGCCAGTGGCCATGCTAGACACCAGCTTTACAGAGGCCTCTTCGCCTGCGAGAGAGAATGCACCTGTTTGGGTCTCCAATTTGGAGTTCATCTCCTGCTACATTTTATATATTTCTATATAAAAAAATGTAACCTAGAAATTTTCAATATTGGTAACTTGAGTACTTTACAAGGCAAATACAGACAAACCTAGATGAACCACAATGAAACCATAGGTCGTGAAAACGGAAAAAAAAAAAAAAAAAAAGTCTGCAGAGGGTAAGGTAACAACCGCCTGCCTGCTGGACAAGGTGTCCCATTGGCTACAATTCTAGCCCTACATTGATGGAACAGACTCTAGCCAAGGCTAGGTGGCTGAAGCATTGCTTACTCAATGGCCACCAATTCCTTTCACCTGAGAAGCTGCATCTCTTTCTTACCTTCAGGCCTAACCCTGGACATGCTTTCTCCTGCTGCACACATGGCTCCAGCAGTCTCACTGTCTCCTCCTACCAACCGACTCTTAGCCACATCTGTCTCATGCTTTTGCTGTCCAGTGAGAAACATCTGGTCTCTTTCCCCAGAGCGTATGGCACCCACTCTCCCATCCATGTCTACATCAGAAGCAACCCTGAATCTGTGGTTTTAAGTCCCTGCAAACTATCTCCTGCCTCCCCTCCTTTTCCTCTCAGATGACTCAGGGCAGAAAAGCCTATAACACAGGCCCTGCTTTTGTTTTAAACAACACTGTCATGGGCATCTGTGTCACTCAGGAATGCCAGTCTTTTCAGGTTTCAGGGACTTGGGGTCCCTCAGGTTGGAAATTGCTGGGTAGGGTTTCTTGCTGACTTGGCTAGGCCCCACCCTACACTGGGTCTCCCATTGTCTTCCCATAAGCCTGCAGCTTGTCCCAATCCTACAGGGTCCCTGGAACTGCTTAAAACAGGACACACTGATAAGAGCCTCCTGACTCCTTGTCTTCTCTTCAGAACACTTCTAATGTCTAACCAAGCTTCTGCGTACTCAGATTCCAGCTGCGCTGGACAGAACATGTTCAAGGGGAAAACTCCATCTATGCTGCACATGAGGCTGTTTTGAAAATTATTTTTGAAAAAGTAGAGCAAAAACTTGCATAGTGTTTTCTTTGGATTGTGCATTTATAAAGTCACCTAAAGATTAAACTAAATGGGTATGTGTGTGGGTTTTGTGCAGATGTTATACGAGTGTATATTAGACTGGGGCACTTGAGGATTTTGAATCTGAAAAGGATCCCAGACTCCATTCCTCGTGTGTACCAAAGGATAACTGCATAACCTTAACTGTCTAAAAAGGTGCTGTCTTTAACCACTGGTTCACAATACCCACATTGATAGTCTCTGGCCTATGAACACTTCATATCCAGACTGTGTTGTGAAGAGATGATGACCGCCACCCTATGCCACGGTATTTCTCACAGTATGTTAATAACTGTTGTTTTCTTCACAGATCTTTGATGCTTGTGGCATTGCATTTCCAGCAGTATGAGGGTCACAGGCAGAAACCAAGAAGCCAGCACTGAGAAATCTTGTTCAGCATTACATTCTAAACATACACACACCAGAGAAAGCACATTGTATATTATCAAATATATTTTATTGTACATTAAAGTGTAATAATCAACGCTCATGAAGTTTCATGAGCTGGAATGTATAAAATGTTTATTTTAGGCCTTCCCAGTGCTTTTCACTAGTCAGTAAGCGAGTGTTCACTGTCCATCAGTTGCCTATAAGCCTTCCTTTACAGAAGTGTGAACACAGCACTGGTCAAATCTGTAAAATCCTCAGAGTAGCACTGAACCCAATTGCTTGTTCACAGTTCCAGCTTGCAGGTTGTCCTTAATATAAGGACAAAATATCAACAAGTTCCTCCAAGTATAATTTTAGCCACTGAGTGAATTTCAAAAACACAAAAAATTTGTATATGTGTTAGGTGTGTACCAGTGTGCACACGTGCATGTGTGAGAGCCAGAAGACAACTTCAGGTGTTGTTCGTCAGGAATAACTAATGCATCACTTTGTTTCGTGTGCATATATAGTTAGAGGACAACTTGCAGTGTAGGCTCCTCCTTCCATCAAGCAACTGGACTTAGCTTTAATGCTTGGGAGCAAATGTTGAATTCTGGGGATCAAACTCAGCTCTTCATGCTTAAGTGGAAAGTACTGAGTCATCTCTCTAATCCAAAACTTTCATTAAAACAAAACACAAACATTTAATTATCTCAAAAACTAAGCACGTGTACAGCCACTGAGAAAGAGACAAGGCATGAAAGCCCAAGAGTCAAAGCGATGTTTACATAGTCTGAGGTATTAATATCAGCACATGCCAGAGCCCAGACACCTCACCTGCTCTCTGACCCACTCGGCACCACTGGCCTCAGACACAAAGGCCTGAGGGAAAGTGTCTGGGTGGTGAACTGCAGACCTACCTGACACTCAACTGTTTCAGATTTATCTGCCTGACTAATTCGTTCTTATTTTCTATGAAACTAACCAATGTTATAGTAAGCACCTGTGTAACCATAAAATGATCAAATATCCTGAACCAGAAAATTTCAGAAACATACAATTAGGAATACCCTTAGATACAATGTCCATGACTTAACAGTGTGATTTTAAATTCAAAATTTGACTTACTACACTATGTTATTTTCTTTGGCACTTTCATTGTTCAATATCAAGTGGAACAAATCAAGAGACTGTGAACACAATTCAGGTTAAGTGCTGCAGTAGGAGCCACAAACTCAAACTATAGGATTATTAGATTGTCACAAGTCAGTCAATAGGCTTTCTGTTAAAGCCTGAAGCCAGATAAATATTAAAAACCTATATAACTGTGCTTCAGGCCGTAACTGTAGTCTATCAAACTATCTACTTTTAACTTTTTAAATAATTTTAACTAGATTTTAGTTTAGAACTTTAAAGAATGTTTCATTTAGAATGGAAAAAAATCCTATTAAATAAAGAAAATAATTCACAAATTATTTCTTTAACTAAAGCCAAGAGTGTATAGCATTTTCAGTAATAAATACTGTCTCTGAGTCTGGGTTTCAGTCACTTGTCTCTACAGATTTATTGCTCAGATTCCATAGAAACCAAGGGTATCTGACAAAACAGAGGCACAGGTGACAATACGCCCTGCTGTGCTCTCCAGCCCCCAACTGCACAAGATATGACACTCAGGAAGAACTGTCTGCACTTGTCACAGTCTGGGTAGAAACAGCCAAGCCATTCACTGAGCATGCAGGTATCTATAATTCTGTATCCAGAAAAAACAAAACCAAACGGTTCATTTGACATACTATTTTCCACGGAGTCTTGACTTTACAGCTTTCATTCTAGCTTAATATTTTTAAACAAAACATTCCCAGTGGCATAGCCCCAACTCAATTATATAAAGCCTAGCTTCATGGGAACTGAAACACACTGCATTCTTTTCCAGTCTTGTCCCACTGCTCCCTCAGCCTGGGCACTGCTGACATTATATTCACAGCAATACTCTATGCTGGGGCTGTCCTGTGCCCTGTAGGATTTCAGCATCCTAGGCTCTATCCTTCGGACACAAGTACCAAGCCCACCTGCGGGGTGACAGCATCAGCAAAGTTCCTGGGGACAAAGCCACCCTTAGCTGATAGCAACCACTACAGGCTAGAAACAGAAGAGGGAGCAGGGAGTGGTCCCGGCAGGATGGGGCCGTTTGTTTATTTCCCAGTTTCTACACTTAAAACTGTGTGAACTCTAGTTACACAATGAGATCTACCAGCAACATGGGAGAAGCTGTGTATGATGTGGTGAACCAGAAAGCTCCCACCACACAAAGGAGGGGTCCCCATTCAACATGCTTCCGGGTGATGGCAACCACTCTAGTAAGAAACAGCTTGAGGCGGGCTCCAAACAGAGTAAACTATAAGAACCATTTGGGGTGTGTTAAGATATAAGAACCTTTTTCCAAACCACAAGTCAGCTGACAGAAGACATCTGGACCATGTGCAGCTCCCAGCTGGAAACGACCAAGTCGGAGGACAAACAAGGTGTGTGGTAGCGGCTCGGCATCATTCTTCCTTTCTTCTCCTCCTCCTCTCCTTTCTTTTCTCTTGTAAGGTCTTCAGGTCAGTCATCACGGTCAAAGTCTTCCGGACCCACATAATCTAAAAATCATTTGGAGTCGTGATTAAAACTGGAAAGCCTACGAGTGAAGAAAGCCAGGACAGACATGTCTGTGCCATACATACCACAATGACCATGGCGTTGAAGAGCAGCGGGGCTGAGAACACAAGAGAAATGAACATCCCCCGGGAGTCAAAGTACTGATACTTGGCAAACAATCTGTTGTAGGAAAAGCAAACCAAAACAAAATGATTGCCTTTTCAGTCCTGGAAGGTAACGGGAGAACAGTGCTTAACAGTCTGGGTTCACTGGAAGGTTCTCAAAACAGCTCAGAAACAGCTTTCATGATTCTCATAAATTACAGTCAGAACTGCACTCCTGCCACAGCTACTCAAGAGAGTACTGTGTCTGGTGCTTCCTGCTCCCATGCACCTCAGTGAAGTAACTGCCACTCTGTGGAGGAGACTTGAAGGCTGCATGATTCCAACTTGCCCAGGGGTAAAGAGCCAGGCAGTAGAAGACAGGACTTGTCTAGGAGTAGACACTTCTGTCTTGGTAATGTGGAAATACCATAGACAGTTGTTTTCATTGACTCAGTAACAAACAGTGATTGGGAACCTGCTACATGAGCTATAGATTACAGCAAGGAAATGTAGAGGCAGGTTCAGTCTTGAAAGAAGCCTGTCTTCCGGAGAGAAGAAAGAGCCCAAATGGTCTGACTTATTGAAACAAAGCAGAGAGCATGTGAATGTGTGTGATGAGAGGTCAGGATGACACTGACCAGGAGAAGGGACAACATGAATTTGAGGTGGCAGTAGGCTCGCAGGAGGTGCTACAGCAGAGGCCATGGGCATCAATACGGTTCTGTGCTTGTCTCTGAGCGACTAAGGACACACTGGAACGTTGGGAGTAATCTGCTCTGAGACAGGAGAATCAGTTAGGACAAGTTAGGTGTGAGTGTTGGGGCTAGGGAAGCAGGGAGTAACTGTGGCGGCTCTGGCACTGTGTAGGTATAGGACAGTTGTTTCCAAGTGGAAAGGGGAGCGGGCAGGAGAGAGGCCCACTTCCTCCCGAACAGTAGCATATACTCAGTACTCTCTCAAATTCCTCCCTCCCAAATTCTGCAACTAGAATTACTTAATAATGTTCCCAATGTTGTCTCACAGATTGTAATTTATTGGTCAGCACCTTAAGAACGCATGTGGGACAGTCAACAAGGTTTTGCCATTTTTAAAATATCTCACTGTTGTGCAAGCCTCCACGGCCTCCCTGACCATAAAGAGCTATCCCAAAAGTGGCACTGGGATTTCTGTTTAATAACACATACCACCAATGAGGAACTTGTAGCTACTCTAATAAATAAAATTATTATTAGTCTTTGGCCAACAACAACAACAACAACAAAATATGTAACTACTTATTTCTTAAGGCCTAAATGCTTATGTACAGGGTGTTCAGTATTTATGTGGCCACGATTCCTGGGGTCCTCAATTTCCCTGCGAGTTTCATGTTTTCTTTAGAAAGTTCTATGTGTAGGACCACTGCAGAGGAAAACTAAAACAGAGTAAAGAGCAGGAAAAGCTGACCTCACCTCCAGTTCACTGCAGCCACTTCGTTGATGTACTCGGCACAATAGACTAACACTACTATGAAAACATAGGAAACTTATGTTAGAATTTCATGACCAATTACAATCACTACAGAGTGAGAGAATACATCTTTACATGTAGCAATTCAACAGACTAACAAAAAAAAATGCAATTTCTATTTTAACTATGATGTGGTAAGGACTCTAAGAATGTGAAGTTATAAAACATTCCCATTTAATAAGAATCAGAAAAAGATCAACACATATGTAATATGCAAAGGGTCTTAACCAAATTCCCAGGAAGCTGTTCTACACTGGCGGGAGCACCGCCAGGATCCAGGTGCAGAGTTCAGCGTTATCGCCTCAGCATTTGTGAAGACAAAGGAAGTAAGCCCAGTGTTTTTATACTCTGAGATTTTAATGAGCCATAAAGCATAAAAAGCCCACAGCAGTGTCTGTAGTTTCCCAAGAATGCCTGTGGTTATCCCTCTCCAAAATTGCAAGTGCATACATTGTTTTGTTTTTTTTTCCCTGAGACAGGGTTTCTCTGTGTAGCCCTGGCTGTCCTGGAACTTACTTTGTAGACCAGGCTGGCCTTGAACTCAGAGATCCGCCTCTGCCTCCCAAGTGCTGGGATTAAAGGCGTGTGCCACCACCGCCCGGCCGCATTGTTCTTAAACCTAGGAAGTTGATCCATCTTTCAAGGCACTTCCCTCCAGACTTCTGTACAAAGTTCCCAACCCAGCCCTCTTGCCTTCTATGCCTATGTGCCTCCACTCTGCCTGTAGAACTCAGTCTTCCCCAGATAATCCAGTGTACAGACCTCAATTCTTATCAAAATAATCACTACAGCTGGGTGATGGCTCCGCCGCGGCCCACGCCTTTAATCCCAGCACTTGGGAGGCAGAGACAGGTGGATTTCTGAGTTTCAGGCCAGCCTGGTCTACAGAGTGAGATCCAGGACAGCTAGGACTACTCAGAGAAACCCTGTATCAAAAAACCAAAAAAAAAACAAAAACAAAAAGCAAAAACAACAAAAAAACCCAAAACACTACAGCTAGCAAAAGTATGATTATAAAGCTTCTATGAATCTGAGTGTCCCCAAGGAAGCTATGTTAAGTTTAGGAGCCTATTTTGCTCACCAGTGTAACCTCAAAATTTCTCAGGTAAAAAAAAAAAAAAAATCCAAAAGAAGAATGGACACCATCTGTTAACATGCTCACATTTCCTGCCTCTCAGTCAACTGATTAACTTTGTCTAAAATCAGCTTTTCCACTAATCAAGCAAACTCTTTTTGTCCTTCCAGTGTCCACAGAAATCAAGCTATTTACACTGAATCACTCAGTTTGGAACACTTAGCTCCTGTGGATTGTGGTATCTGACCTGTGACCCAGTTTCTTCCCAATGTCCCACTCTATTTTAGGGGCTCCGAATACTTATCTTCACTTGGGCCAGCAGACCTCACACCTAGGTCAGCCAGCTGTTACTGATCTTTTCTTCCTGACATTTTGTGAAGTATCCTTTTGACCCAACTGAGGGGCCCAAAATAGTGAATGTCCCCATTTGGCCAAGTTCCATGATTTCTATTATGTGTCTGTTTCTGTGTAATAAAGACTATCTTTCTCCACTCCAAGTACTTAATCTCTTCCCAGAATTCCTAAAACCATTATCTTTAAAACTAACCAAAAATAATATTTTATACATAGAATGTCTGTCTGTGTCTGTCTGTCTCTGTCTCTGTCTCTCTCTCTCTCTTTTTCAAGACAGACAGGGTTTCTCTGTGTAGCCCTGGCTGTCCTGGAACTCACTCTGTAGACCAAGCTGGCCTTGAACTCAGAAATCCACCTGCCTCTGCCTCCCAAGTGCTGGGATTAAAGGCGTGCGCCACCACTGCCGGGTCATAGAATGTCTCTCAATATGCAGTCTGATTTCTAGAGCAGGCAGTATGGGACTAAACCTAGCAAGAAAACATCTGCATGAGAGACAAACTGCACTGAACTCAAGCAAGAATTCTTTGTGTAAGAGCCAGCATAAAAGAATCAACATCTTAGTGTACTGATGTTTAAGCACCCTTACTGGCCAACCTAGAACTTGTCCAAAGATTACTTCATGATTCCCATACAGAATGGAAGGCTTGGGAAATGCCATGAAAACACACTGCAAACAAATGCAGGGCAGTATCACAACACTGAGAGTGACCACAGGGATTCACGGTTCTCCTACTCACCCAGACACAGGAAGTGCCCGATCTGTAGTTTATACCTCTGTGAGGAGAAGCATGTGAGAAGTAGGCACAGCAGGTGGAAGGCGAGGAGTCCCAGGAGCCACGGCTCTGTCCAGTCTGTCTCCTGTGAGGATATAGTGTTAGAAACCTGGAGGGCAGTGAAACTGCTTTCCTGTGGGTAGTGGGAGCTACTGGTCCCTTCCGTTGAGTTTGGAGATTCTACAAGTAGAACTCTCAGACAAGCTGGTGCAAGAGACAGGAAACAGCAACGCTTCAATTGCAAACACATTCACAGAGTTTTATATATTTTCAAGTCTGAGCACACAGAACGGAAACGTTTGCCCGCTTGCCTCTTTTGAGTGGGTGAAATCTAAAGGGTTATTATCAACTAAACTGACAAGCTAAGTAAAATCATGTTGACTTGGAATGTGTGAAGCTGCTTACACTAAGCTCCGTGCATGAAGACCGGAACTGAGAGCCATCCTAACCTGCAGAGCTGACTGTCCCAGACACTTCTTGTGCAGCACCCAAGCTGGCTAGATAGTGTCCTTCAGCAATTCTTTGGGGGGGTCTTAAGTCCATACCCCAAGGTTCAAATCGTTCTGATTCTGTCTCCAACTAATACTAAGTCCCTAGTCCCGACTTCTTAGCACCTCCCATGCCATTTTCCAAGGGCACCCACCGCTCCACAAGGCAAGACAGCTCCTGTATCTGGAGCCCTAAAGCTCTTAGGGAAGTGCTTGGAGTCCAGTGCCCTTAACTGGGTACCGCTCACGTCTTCTGTGCCACATCAGAAAGACGGGACTGGTAGGGAAAGCAATGTACACTGGTAAGGCCCCCACCAGGGTGGGCACTGGTGTAGGGGACCCCAGAGGACTGCCGGTGCGCACCCAGGATCTGTCCCATCCAGCTGAGCCGAGCGCGGCTTCGGGAGACAGCCTGCCCGCGCCTGCGCCGTTCACGCAAGACCTAGCAAACCCCCACCAACTGCCAGCGCCACCCAGTCCTCAGAGCCTGCGAGTTACCATGATCACCGCAGGGATGCTGACGGGGAAGGCTCGGACTGAGTACGGGTTTGCCATCGCGCCGGGGATCCCAACAGCCGGGACGAGTCCGCAGCTTCCCAAAGCCAGGAAAGTCGCTTAGTACTCTCGCGAGATCTACAGGTACGAACCTGGCGCTTAGCTCTTCTCGCGAGAATTCTGTTTTTTTTTTGTTTTTTTTTTTTTTTTTTAAAGTGTCCGGCTTTCGCTATTACATCAATGTATTTCTGTAAGACGTGTCTAAGCGCTCACCTGGTTTCTCCCAAACTCCCCAGAAAGCGGAGCGTTCGTAGGTTCCACCGATGCAGCCGGCGGCCGGGGAGAGTTTGCCAGGGTCCCACGGCACCCTTGCCACCCAGCCCGGGCTTGGTCAGCTTTCTACAGACCCGGGATGAACGCAGCGTCCTCCACGCAGAACGCAGAGTCGGTCCCACAGAAGCCGGTGATCTTGGGCGTCTGCAATCCACACCTGAAATGGACAGGGCGACCTCCACATACACCCGAGACAAATACGCCTTCTCCTCACGGACCCGAGATGGAGCTGTTGTTAGTCCCCGCACAGAATGGGGGGTAGAGCTCAGCATCCTCGTCCTGTGTGGACAGACACAGCGTCCTCCGCCCACACTGACTTCTGGGCTTCACGCACGCAGATGAACTTGATGTCCTGACTCTCCCACGGACCAGGACCAAGCCGGGGTACTATGTCTGTGCTCCTCACAGAGACAGCCTAAGCGGGGTGACTTACCCCACACAGACCCAGGAGTCAGTGCGGGCGACCTTAGCCCAGGTACCTAACGGTGGGGACATTGGAACCTGAAGAGGCCACCTCCGCCTCCGGTAGCCCACCAGGAAGCTGGCAGGAGCCCCAGGAGAGAGATAAGGACACCAACCCACCCTCAAAACTTTCCACCCCAAATTTGTCCGGTCTAAAAGAAATGCAGGGACAAAGATGAAGCAGAAGGCTGAAGGGCTGGCCAACCAATAACCAGCCCAACTTGAAACCCATCCGGTGGGCAAGCACCAATCCCTGACACTATTAATAATACTCTGTTCTGCTTACAGACAATCCCCTAGCATAACGGCCCACTGAGAGGCTCCAGCCAGCAGCTGACCGAAACAGATGCAGATACCTACAACCAAACATTGGATGGAGGTTGGGGACTTTTATATGGAAGAATTGGGGGAAAGATTGAAGGTCTTTTAGGGGATGGGAACCCCACATGAGGGCCAATAGAGTCAACTAACCTGGACCTCTGAGAGCTCTCAGAGACTGAGCTGCCAACCAAAAAACACATGTGGGATGGACCAAGACCCCTGGAACAGACACAGAGGTGTAGCTCAGTCTCCATGTGCATTTCCCCTCCCCCCCCCCCCCACGCACAACAGGAGCAGAGGCTGTCCCTAAAGCTGTAGCCTGAATGTGGTATCGTTCTCCAACAGGCCTCAGTGGGAAAGGATGTGACTAATCTGGCAGAGGCTTGATGCACCAGGGTTGGGGGGGGATACCCAGTGGGAGCTCACCCTCTCAGAGGAGACAGGGAAGGTGGGAAAGGGAGAGGGTCTCTGTGAGGGGGAACCTCCTGGAGGGGGCAGCATTTGGATGTTAAAAATTTTTTTTTTAAAGGCTTAGGATGAATATAGTGTCAGGTCTCACAATCCTGGATTGATGGCATCTGAGTCCTACAAGCCACATAGCCCTTACCCAGAGAAATGAGATGCCAATGGTGTCTGTGCCACAGGCCTGAGACAGGCAAGGCTTCTGCCCTACAGGCCAGAAATGCATGTGGTATCCAGTCCTCACAGACCTACGGGGGATAGGGCATCTTCCTCAGAGACGTGGAATGGTTATGGTGCCTTCTACAAAGACCCGGGATGTACTAGCATTTGGACCCTACAGGCTTGGGGTGAAGAGGTTATTTGTGTCCCACAAATTTAGGATATTTCTAGCTCTATAGACCTGAATGGACGCAACATCCTTGTCATATATACCTAGCATGGACGCTGTCCTCACTGCATGCCTAGATGAACATTGTGACCCATCCCACAGGTCCTGGATGGACACAGAAACCTGATCCCACACGCCTAGGCTGAAAGCAGGATCTGACTCACAGACCCAACACGGACTCAGAGTCCATCCATCAAGCTACTGAAGAAGGATACAGCATCTCTACACACAGGATCCCTATCCCACAAAACAGAGATAAGCATTCTATCCACATGACATAGTGAAGCATCCCCATCCAGTAGACATTGGTGCATATGGTGTCTGCCTCCAAGACCAGCACTGAGTATCCAGTCAGTACTTACAGATGTAGGATGAACACAGTATTCTTCCCATTGGCCATTCACATCCTAACTCATTGATCTAGAATAGACAAAGGTCTTGGTGTTTCTATGGATCTATGGAATAAACATGGCCCTAGTAACCTTGTGTGACTGGGGATGCTCTCCCAATTCTGGGGTGGTAGATTGCTGAAGGGTGACACACCATTGGACAGTTTGGAGTGTCCATGATCATGCAGATTGAGCTCTGTTACTTTTACACATTTTACTGGAGAAGGAAAATGGAATATGCAGGCCATGAAATATGGACTGGCAATGCAGTGTATAATGGCCTTAAGACAATCCACAGGAGGCTGTTAAACACAATTAGATCGTGTGTGAGGTTCTCTTAACTGCTCGTGTAAGCAGTGAGGACCCAGGGTGCTAAGTCCTTACATCAGAACATATGCACATGCACACGGGCATGCCCTCTGTTTTACGGTCTGTGCCAGCTCTTTCACTTCATGGTATGATCACTGATGCCATAGCCACCTCCACCGGTCTGAACACCGTGACAGTCACTCAGCCACTGACTTGATGTCTGTCTCCTTCACTGTCGAATGGGCTCTGATGTAGTGGTCCAATATCCTTCACCCAGTTAGCATTGCCCATGCTAAGTCTTCCTCCTCTCTCCCAGAGGCACACACAGGCTGTCATTGTTACCACACCTGTGCTTTTCAGACTTGGGCTACTCTGCTTCTCAGGCGTGCACCCCAACCCTCTTCACCAAAGGTATGGAAAGGAGGAGGAGGAGGAGGAGGAGGAGGAGGAGGAGGAGGAGG
>JADRCD010191912.1:30250-65571 GCA_019843815.1 Montemys delectorum
GGGAGGAGGAGGAGGAGGAGGAGGAGGAGGAGGTGGTGGTGCTGGTGTCAAGGGCATTTGGATGTAGTCTAAAGTTGTGCTTTAAGGAGCACAGGGCATGTCCACCCTACCCGGCTGAGGACTCTCCCTATTAGGTTTTAGGGCTATTTGCTTAGAGTTGATGTGTGGGCTAGAGTCTTCTTGTGGGTCTGAGGGTTAGCTCTTCCTGATGGTTTTTGGACGGACCTCAGTAAGGCTTTGAAATGAAGTGTAACTGTAATTGCTCTGTCATTGTGATGGAGTCCACCCTTCAGGCCAATTTGCAACCAAGAAAATAAAAGCTACCTGTGGTGCTAACCTGGGACTGAATTCCTGGGCTGTGGAACCAGCCATGGGTGTCCACTATTAAGCAATCTGCATTGCTTTCCCTGTTTGCCCAGCTCACACTCCTCCACAAGCAGCACATGAGGACTCTTACCTTCATCTTGAGGGACCTGAAGTCTACAGATATCCTTGCTGATTACATCTGCTTTCTACCCCTGTACTGTGTTCCTGCCACAGGCGTCTGTCCTACAAACAGTTCTTTTTTTTTTTTTTAATAAAGATTTATTTTATTTTATGTGTATGAGTACACTGTAGCTGTACAGAACTATCATGTGTGTGGCTGCTGGGAATTGAACTCAGGACCTCTGCCGGCCCCAATCGCTCTGGCCCCCCTGACTCCAGGGTAATTCACTGTAGCTGTCTTCAGATGTACCAGAAGAGGGAGTCAGATCTCACTATGGGTGGTTGTGAACCACCATGTGGTTGCTGAGATCCGAACTCAGGACGTTTGGAAGAGCAGTCAGTGCTCTTACCCACTGAGCCATCTCACCAGCCCCTACAGACAGTTCTTTATGCCACAGCTAAAGACCTTTCAACACAGACAAGACATTTCCAGTGCTTTGTGTGAACACTCCACAGGTGTCCTTTGCCCCTGAGGCCCTTACCTCTTCTGTCCTCAGGCCAGGCCCTAGAAAACCTCCAGCTGTGAGGAGTCCTCTTCTGACCAGGGCCTTTCTTCTTTTTCTCTACACTCTTCACTTTGTTTCTTAGCCCTTTGGTTCTGATGTCACCGTCTCCTGGCTGCTCACTTTTACCTTTTCAGCCTTGTCCTTTGTTTGCTGGCTTCTCAGGGCTGCTTCAGACAAGGTGCTAGAAACTCTGGTGGAAGATTAGAGGGGAGCTCCCTTGTTCCTGGAGATCAGTGTTCGAGGCTGATGAGTGAGTTCAGCTCCTGAAGGCCCTGGTACACTCGACCGACCTCCTCTCAGTCCAGGTGCCGCAGAACCTCAACACATGTTTGGCGAGCAGAGTCTTCCCTCTGAGTTTCCTCTTTGGGTTTCAGCCCAGACTGACCTCTCACAAGCTCACCTAAACACGATCCCATCTGCAAGAACCTCAGTATGGCTACATTTTGTCCTTATAGGTTCTGGCTACCGCTTTCTCATGTCTTCCTGGTGACCAATCCTGTTCAACCCACGATATGGCTTAATGTTGCTAGTATTTTTACCCATATTATTTATTTATTTTCTGTTTGACATATGTTTATCTTACTGTTTATTAAATGAAACAATTCTTTGCTGTGTAAGCCCAGGACCAAAACCTACCCCCCTGTCTTCAGTGCACCTTTGGTTTGCAACACACAGTAAAGATGTAAGCATTTTCCAGATAATCAAATGGAATGAATCAATGTATATATGGATTAACATGATTTCAAAGCTTTAGTCCTCTGTTCTTTATATTTTAAATGAAAACTATTGAGTACTTTAAAGGTTTTTGCCCATTTAATTAATATATTCAAGCTCTTCCTTCTTTATGAACTTTGATAACCAATATATTCCTGGAAAATGTGTATTTGTCTCACAGTTTCAATTTTTTCCCGTTGTCTTCTCTTTAAATTGTTAGAGGAGTTTTAGGGCAAGCCTAGCTCATCAAGGAGTGCTGATGGGCTAGACTCAGCCACTGACTTGATGTGCCAAGTAAAGAGATAAGTAATGATAGAAATTAGAGATAAAGGTTTAATCATTTCAGCCACATAGGGAATAGAAAGGAGATACAGGAGTTCAGTTGCCCTAAGTCTGTCTTCAGGAAAGTGACATGAGGTTTACATAAAGGGATAATTCGGGTAGAATGGCAAGAGTTATTCATAAGTCAGCAAGTTTTTCAAGAACTGGCAGGGTTGATAATTATCTCTGTTTCACCAGGTGATTAGAAGTCCTTAATGAAGCAGGATAGGAAAAAAAATTAAGGAGACACTGGAAGGGAAAGGAGCCCCCTCACCCCTCACCTGAAATCTCTCATCCACTGAGATCATGAAAGATGGCTGTCTCCAGGCTTGTATCTGCACTGCTCAGGAGACGTGCAGGTCATCAAGGTCGTGTTATGGCTACCCATGCCGTTATCAGAACCTGCTTGTCCCCAGAGAGCTACCCTACACTCCTACCCAGATGCCACCCTCTGAGCATACATAAAAGCTCCCCAAACTACAGTACTCACCACTTGAATCATGGACTACCCTTGCATCAGAAACTAGAACCCACTACAGCTTGTCCCTTGCCTGTGCCACCCTGGCTAAATCTGCCCTGGCCCACACAGGACCATGTAAATTGCGTGTTGTTACTGTCTCTCATTGCTCATTGACAATTTCCTCCAACACTAGGGCTGAGTTGAGGTGATTTCAGGCCAATACTATTGATGGCCTTACCTTACAAGCTCTTGCCTCTGAGCCTGAAAAACTTTATGCCAAGTGATTTCCCCAGTACTTGTGAGAAGTCAGATGAACTTTCTGGAAGGTAGCTGGGAGCATCTTAAGAAAGGGTCATAAGACTAAGGACCACGTCTGTGTGTCTTCCTATGGTCTGCTGCCCAATATGCTTGGTTCTGAGGATCAAGGAAGATACCACAAGTCTGTACTACAACCTCTAGAGATTGTTTTCTGCTCACTGGATTAAGACTCTAGTCTTGTCATTCATTTGGGGTCTTAGGATGCTGGCCTGTGGCTTTATCTTAAAGGTATCTTAGGAAGTTGTGCTGAGCACATCCCTCAGGGCCAGGCACCCATTACCTCTCTGTGCCTCACTTGGATGATAATCAGACCCATAGAAGTGGCTCTGACCTATGCCAAAGTATGATTTTTCATCACCAAACAAGGGCCCAGTGGCAGGCCAGATACCAGTCATCTGCTGGAAATCTGATTTTGGCAGATCCTATGTGGATTCCTAGTCCAATTTGACCTGACCTATAATCCAGTTTTTTCCTTTAGTATCAGCTACACAATTTTAACAATGAATTAGTTGATAGCATTTCTCTTTTTATTAAATGTTCCAAAGGAGATCGTAAAAGCATTGTTTGGCTGTTCGGGCAGGAACTCCTGGAAATCCCAGGCCATCTAACCAGTGTACTCGGAAAGAGCCTGACTTTGTTGGTCTGCTGTTCGTCTATGTTGCCAACGAGTCTGACTTCTTAGGTCTCGTTCCTCGCTGCCTCCTAGCCTTTGTAGTTGAAACACCTCAAACACCATTTTCCTTCTGTCTGATGTTCAGTTTTGCACATGGCTACAAAACAGTGGAAGGGAGCCCGGTTTGCATCTCTGCATATGTATATTAGAGGAATGAACACAAGGAATGGAGCATTTTCTTCTTAGGAGACACCATAAACCCTGAGTGAGAAGCACAGACCCCTCAGGGTTCCCCTGTGCTACTCCCATCTCATTTTGTACGATTGTACAGTGCTCATCTGAGTGGTGAGGACCTCACTGTCCATCTGAGTGGTGAGGACCTCACTGTCCATTTGAGTGATCATGACCCAGTGCTCATCTGAGTGGTCATGCCCCAGTGCTCATCTGAGTGGTCATGACCCAGTGCTCATCTGAGTGGTCATGACCCCAGTGCTCATCTGAGTGGTCATGACCCACCACTCATCATCTTAGTGGTCATGTCTCAGTAGCAGCATTCCCCCTTCTATGCTCCTAAGACCCTTGTTCTCATTCACTCTTAGTTGTAGCTTTTAAATTTTGCTCAGATTCACACACACACACACACACACACACACACACACACACGCACACGAAACATCCAGAGGTTCAAACAGTGATTCTCTCTTTGTATTTACAATAGTGTGCTTATGATAACAATTGATGTCACGCCGGCAAGGAGAGGAGACTATTTACTTGCCATTTCCCCACTAGTCAGAGGCCTGAGAGGACATTTTGGTCCTGCAAGCAGGTCTGCCACATACCTTAACTGGACACTAGGTGGCAGCACCTGCCTTCCAACTGGCCAACAGGCAGCCTGTCACATATTTTTCCACGTTGGAAAAAAGTAAATTTTCATATGTTCAGATTTTGAAGTGAGAGTTTTTAGTTGGCACTATTAAATATATTTATTGAGAATGACAGAATAGATAAACAGAGAATTATTTTACTCCTCTGCCATAGATTGATTTTTAGAAAACTAGTCATTTAAAAGTTGCCTGTGGAAAAAATTTGGTAATCTCAGATGCAAAATTTTAGAGAAAAATATCCGCCAAATCTGATAGCATGCTGTCATTTTATACTTATGATATTTTATTATGTTCCTTCTTCAATACTCACGGAGACATTCACGTAGACACTAAGCAGGGCACATCCCACTTGGTTTAATTTACTTATCCCTGTCTCATTAAGTAAGAACCTTTCATGTGGGCTCACCAATCCGTGTCGTTTATTTTCACACCCTCAACATTTCTGGCAGTACGGGTATGGCTGAACAAACAAACCACACATGATAGTTCATTTAGTAGGCACCCCAAGGAAAGGCTTTGACTTCCATTCCTAAGCAGGCACTCCTTTGTAAAACTGCCTTATATCAACAGACAGGCTCTTCCTTAAGAGGAAGGAAGGGGATCTAGCAAGAACCGCTCGGCCACTGCACTTTCCTGGGACAATGGAGTCAATACCAACACACTGAGTTCCTACTTCTGCCTCATTCCTTACCACCAAGCGGTATGCCAGAAGAATATGCAGAACATATTTGTGGACCCAATACCAGCAGTTACCTGTTGTATCTGTTGTACCTGTTGTAAAATCAGCTTGGGCTGCTATCATATATTAGCACAGATATGCATTCTTCCCAGTTCTGGAGGTTGGGAGCCCATGATCCAGCTGCTGGTGGATTTGGTCCCTGTTTCACAGACACTGTCTTCTGTCTGTGAGGACTCTTTGATCTAACATAGAGTTAGGGCACGGGTTGTTTTGTGGCCTTTCTCTCTTTGGAAATGTCCATACATTTCCATAAGCTCGTAATTAGAATTTGGCTTGCATGAATAAGTTATTTATCCGTCATTGCCTTACGGTTGGGGCTAGAAAGGTGTTGATCTCTACACCTCAAATGGAGTTAACTTTTGGGTTGTAGTATGAAGCCATCTAAGGCAAGGCGTAGCCCAAATGACCACAGTTCCCTGTACCACGGAGTCACTAAGAGTGTGGCACAGAATTCTTTTTCCATCTGCTAACACTCTTTTGGAAGAAACCCATAGTAAGTTCACAATGGTAACATTTTTACTATTTATTTATATGTAAATCAACATGTCAAGTTCTAATGGCCAGGGCACTTGGCTTTTGCTTAGGTCAAACGCAGCTCTCCCCCTGGCTACAAATCACTAATAGAGGGATCTTAAGCATACTTTCAGATACTACCACAATAGCTTACATTATATTCCTGCAAGAAGATATGTAGGGACAGTATATTGAACCCAATGTAGGGTGGGGGTCTTTCTCTCCTGACCAAGTGTTCCTCTGTTACCACAAAGCCCTTCACTCCCTCTGACCTTCAGGGCTTTGAATGCCTCACGCCAACTACTTGTTATTTCCTCAAGCAGTTAAGGGATAGATGGTGATGACTTGACAGTTTCCTGGACTTTGTTAGAGATCAGTTTGTCATTTTACTGATTTTTAAGAAATGCTATATAACTGAAATATAATTTTGGAGACGTTTGTTAAGTTGCAACAAAATTTCCTCCTCACTTCAAGCAATCAGGACTCATTCTTACCAGATTAATGGTCCTAGAATGTCTTTTTTTGCGTCCTGTTCCCTACAACGTAACTGCAATTTTCATGGGGCACAAAAAGAGACAAAACCCAAGAGTGGATGATGCAGGCACCTAAGCTACTAAATTGTGAATAAAATCAGCAGATGATTGTCCCTGAGTTTTTAACATGCAGATTAGTGTTTGGAATTCACTGAATGATGGGGCAGTTTCTCTGACAAACAAAAAAAAAAAAAGTGGTTTTCAGAAATCTGTATGCCTATAGAAACATAATTGGCAGAACTGAGCCTATGGGTAGTACATTTTTCATTAGTGCATATATCAGCTCTTGATGTCATTAGGCTTACACACATGGAGATGTTGCAGTCAGTCTCTGGCCTGCCTGAGAGTTGTCTCTGATGTTCTGGGTCCCTTTCTGTATGACAGTGGCTGCTTTCACGATGAGGTGCCACAGGTTCAGTGGATGAAATTGCAGGAATTTACTTTCTCACAGTTCTGGAATTTGGAACTCCTCAACTACTATGTTACAGGACTTGTTTCATCTGAGATTTTGCTCCTTTGTTTGCAGATGCTGGACAAGCCCTTAAAGAAAATGCCAGCAGCAGCAGTGGGAAGATGCAGCCTAATGCTGTTCACAGCAGCAGGGGGCATTTGCTTTTAGAGACCTACACTCAGGCAGGGAAGGGTCCTGTGCCAGGTTCAGGATCAGCAAGAGTGAGGTAAACTTAGTAAGCTTAAGTTCTTAGGAAAAGGACAGTATGCAATCTCAAATGAATGTTGACTTCTTAATAGAGACACACCTTGGTGCCTTTACTGTAGCTACATTTATGATTTTGTAGCTCCCCAAGTTACATTGCTCAAATGGTGTAATTTAGAGCAAGATCTAGAGATTGAGCAAGGCTTACAATTTAAATGAAATTTCAAAATTAAATAAATTTTTAAACTTGTTTTATTTGTTTCTCCCATCTAAAAGCATTTTCTCTTGTAAATAGAACTGTGGGGCAGATTCATGGGATGAGGGTTAAGTTTATGTATGAGAGAGGCGGGCTGAGGGGTAAACCTAAAGTTTACCCGATATGATATGAGCAAACAGGGCTCCTTTGTTGGTCTTAGCATCCTTGTGTGAGCTGTCTCTAGGAAAACACACATCTTTGTTGGCAATTTTGTCATTGTTTGTTATGAAGTATCTTTGACTTTGTGTCAGTGGGAGAGTCAGGGACGGCCTTCCTTTCTCTTTCCTTTCGTTTTCTCTGTCCTTCTATCTTTCTCCATGATGATATGTTGGTAGGCCATAGCCATTGTCATGCTATATGTCCTTTTTCAGGAGCGTAAGTGAGTATGTTTGTTGGTCTAATGTGTTCAATAAGGTTTCACCCCCCTCAATACAGTTTTAATATACCCATGTGCTCATGTGTTTCCAGTGGAATTTGATACTTTCATTAGACTACATACTTGAAAGGATAAGTTATCAATCCGTGCCTCCTGACTGGTGCTGGATAAGTGGTAGCATCCATGTGCACAAGGAGATGCATTATCCTGCTTCTGCATTCAATATGAAGCCATGTGCTGCTTGGAGAATAAAGTTTTTCAGGGCAAGACACAGGCTGAAAGCCACTGCTTCATATAGTTTGTAGTCACTTAGAACAAGGAATAGCCTGATCACCCTACAGTTCCTTGGTTGAAGTCTGTGTAGCTATATTGATAGGCTTTCTGGGAGAGTGCTTGGGTGATTTGACAAAAAAGGCCTTTAATGTTTTGCATTGCTCTAAAGATTCATGGTCTTCACTTAACTGCAACAACTATTTCTATGTTTTTCAACAATAAGGTATTTAACCTATCCCAGGATATCTTCTATTTATCTCTTTTCAATGTGTAAGACCTGCACTTCATATCCTACCTCTTCATTTAATTTAATTAATTTATTTATTTTGGCATAAGGTAGATGCTATGAAGACAAAATAGCAAAAACATTCTTTCTTTTGTTTGATGAGTAACATTATTTTATGAACTACATTACAGTGGTTCATCTGCTTCTCTGATTATCACAAAATATTGCATATTGTACTTGGAAGAGGTTTAAAGGATGAGAGTATTATTTTAGAAGCTATAGTCAATTCTCACTTGATTCACATGACTGTGTGGTTCATACTGTACTTTGTAATCTTCATATTCTATGTTAATTAATCGACCAGTTATTTACAGAGATCTTCTACCCTGGGCTGGATCCTGGGTTACCTAGCAGTAAACCTTTTACTGAAGATGTGAGTGTGTTTACTTTGTTGTCTTCATTTGCTTTCTAACACACCTAGTTCAGGTTTCTCTCTTACATGCTTTGGAGAAGCCATAGGAAGGAGATGTAAATTCTACCTTAAATGGTTCCAAGTATGTTAGAGAAGATAGGTGACTAACTCTTCAGAAAGAAAATAGACATTCATCCTATGGTAGGGAGATAGACTTGGGTCAGGCTCTCATCTTTTCTCTTCTTACATGACACAAATGGAATTTGTACATCCACAAACTCCATACAGGTTCCTGGAGCTACAGGTAAGCTCATTGAGAAAGCAGCAAGCCAGTCATGAAGTCATTTGGGCTTCATGTGGTGAGACAGACTTATGGTATCTGTCATCACATAATTTTGAATTTTATTTTTGTGGCTGCTAAGATTAACTTATGAGCAATATTCCCTTGTTCAAGTTTGGATAACTGTTAACAATATTAATAACATGTCACATTTATTTATTGAGTTCTAAAGTAATCCCTAATAAACATATCTCTCAAGAAGGGTCCCAGACCCCTCGGCAGTGAAGTCCCATATCACTCTGTTCCAGCTACAAGAGTTACATCCTGCAGGAGTCCCATTTGCCACCTTCAGTCAGATACAAATCTCACCTGAAGAAGGCAATGTGCCTTCCACAGTCTGTTAGCCCTCTGCAAAATGCATATTGGAAACCCGGGAAGGAACTCTATACGTTAGTGTGTCCCCCAACAAGACATGTTCTTTCCTTCCCTACCAAAGGCTGTGTCTCCCCAATCTGTGAAATACTTTTGAAATCAAGTCTCTCTTTTGTCATAGATTCCTTCCTACTGAATTGACACATATATCCAGTACTTGACACTCCGAAGACTGAATAGAGTTATTCTCTGGCAGTGGTCTGTAAGAAAGGGGCTGGTGGGAACTTTCTGAAGGGAAGGGTGCTTGCTGTAGGAGCATGGGCAACTAGAGTTTGATCCTCGGGATTGACATGAAGGTATAAGGAGAGATCTATCTGAAAACAGTGCCCTTTGATCTCATGTTCATGCCTTAGCATGTGCACCTTCCCCCACAACAGTAACAGTAAGTGCAGGATTATTCTAATTTGGTTTCTCTTGCTTTGGTAAACACTATAACCAAAAGCTTGATGGGAGTTGCTTTATCTTCCACTTTAAAGTTCACCACTGATGAAAGACAAGGTGGGAACTCTAGGCAGGAACCTGAAGCAAAACCCTGAAGGAATTCTTCCCCTTGGCTTGCTTCCCATGGCTTGCTCAATCTGATTTCTGATTTCTTATAGCACCCAGATGGCACAACTCCAAGTGAGCTGGGTTCTCCCATAAAAATCTTCAATAAAATAAACTGTCCCATGGACATGCTTACAGACCAAGGTGATGGAGGTAATTCTTCAGTTGAGGTTCTCTCTTTCAAAGTGACTCTACTTTGTCTTAAAAGTGACAAAAATTAACCAGTTGAAGGCGGAAAATGTGACTTTTGTATATGTCCTGTCTGATCTGCATACATGAAATCCAACTGTAAGCATGAAGAAAACTTGAAGAATGCTAAGGCTATATATTTGTTCTATGGTTTGTTAATAAGAAGACAGTTAGTAAAACAGTAAAACTGATCAGATGAAGAAATCCCAGGTCAAAGGTGGGAAGAGCTGGATCACCTAATCTGCCATGCCAAACAAGGGAGGTGATAAAAATCAGTTCTTCCTATTGGTGCCCACTTTGCTCCAAAATGTGAAAGTTTGAAACTCGAGTCCAGTGAATTGATACCAGTTACAGAGCAGACTGCAGGGATGGCACACAAATGCCCTGGGTATTTTTAAATCACTAAAGATGGAAATGATCATTGGTTAGTGACATTCAGAGGAAAGAGGAACTGTGTGCTTTAATGTGGGCTCCTGATTACAGATAGAAGCAGGCCTTGCTCATGTGCTACTCAGTGGCCTCTAAGCAAAGTGCGAATTTAAAGATAGTTTAAAAATACCCCAAGTCCAAGACACTCTGTTTCTTTCCTTTTCTTTCTCATTTTTCTTGTTCTTTGAATTTGTGAAACAGGGTCTTGTTTTGTGACCCAGAGTAGCCTTTAACTCATAATATATCTTAACTGTCATGCAACCTGACAACTGCCCTGGATCTGGATGATAAATTCTGTGCTCCCTCTGATGCTATGGGTACATGATCAGGTCACGATGCCTAAGATCTCTACATACAAAGGGATCCCCAGCAGTGAGCAGGTTGTACCATGCATGCCCAGTGGCACTCACTTGTTTTTCCCTTACTTGAGCCTTCTGAATTTTTGTCTTTCTGCCATTGGACTGACCACGTGACTGACAGACATTTGGCTGCCATTTTGAGGACATCATTTGAGGACATCATTTATCATGTCCCGAGACTCCTGCATTTCTCTGATTGGACCCTTCCCTAGGTTTACTCTTAACCTTGGTAGATTAATTCCCCTAGGAAGTTTCTGAGAATGGTACATGGATGGCAAATTTCAGGATGGTGTGCATCTAGAAATGATTTTATGTGGTTCTTCCTATTTGATTTATATTTTCAATGTCACCAGGACATATAAACATGCCATAATAGCCCCCACATCCCCAACCCTCCATTGCTAGAAAGGGTTCCCTCTTCTTTCACATAATAGAGACAGTGAGATACAAGCAGTTACAACTGTATTGGACCACAGAACTGTCAGTATAATATAGCGAGACTTGAGTAGAGGCAACCATTCCATAGTGGATGGAATGATAGTACTTACTGCTCAGGACCACCTTTTTTCATATCTGTGACCTTTGGCCCTGCAGTCTCTGAACAAGAACCTATTTGCTGCTGGAGAAGCAAAAGACACTGGACGTGTGACTATCAGAAGGAACTGTCCTGTTGAATCATACACCCATCTGTTTCTGTTACCCTGTTATAACATTAAGAACTCTAAAAGCAATGTGTAAGTTAGGGTAGCTTGCCCCTGAGATTCTGGAGATTCTCTGGCCTCTACCTCTCATCCTCTATAGATGAAGTAAGAATATAGGTGATTGCCAATTTTTTAGTAACTAAACATAAGTCATTAGGCTTATGCACCAAGTGCTAATATGCACTGAGCAATCTTCTCAGCCCTCAGGATGTTTTAAGAATTCTTAAAAAACAAAATCCCTTAGGAAAACTCCGTTATCATTATATCCATCCAATTTATGCCCCTCTTAACAAATCACATCAGGATTTAGAAAATAGAAGGATTTCTTGTTTATCTAATGTGGCAACTACTAAATACTAAGTAACTGAGTGCTCTGAAATTGTACTCCTAGCATTTCCTTGCCTATCTTATGATGACACCTAGAATTCCTTGAATTGGTTAGCACATGAAACAATATGTAACATGTATTTATACACATCTACAATGCATATTTTCCCCTCAGGAGACTGTTTCATCTTTCATCAATAAATAAGAAAGAACTATACATGAAGTATCTGTTGGTATTCTTTTGACAGCTTGAGTACATTTAGAACTAACTCAAGTCCAAAGGACACAACTCTGGGGGGTATTTGTGCTTAATTTGAAGGGGAAGGTCCACTTCCCATCCAGATCTCTGAGGTAGGAAGGCACACCATTCCTTCTGCTGGAACCTTGTATAAGGGCAGGCAAGAAGAAAACTTTTGCTCTTTGTCAACATTTTCTCATCTCACTAGCAAGTCAGTTCCTTCACTAGCATTAGAGCCCAATTCTTCCAGATTCTGGCATATACTGAAGACTAGCTGAGACATACAAGCTTTGTGGACCTAACAACTACTGGATTTTTGGGTATTCTGTTATAGTCAACTGTTGTCAGATTAGCTGGACCACAGCCTGTAAGTCATTCTAATAAACCATATATACCATTCTACAAGTGCATTCTTATAAAATATATCATATCATTTTATAAGTTCTGTTTTTCTAAAGAACCCAAGAATCTCTTTACTTTCTTTACTGCTAAATGATACTCCTGTGTTGAGACTTAATGTCTCTAAGGCTGGGCTGGGCTCTGGATAGGACGCACTGTTTGCTCAAAGGCATACATATTATTTTAATCACTCACTATGCTCTCCATTCTTGAATTAACCAATATGTTAGTATGAAGATAAAGGTAGAAAAGACACTAATTCTAGGATTGTTTTGGACTTTTATAAGAATCGTATCTCCAGGGGTCATGACAACTTTTGGATGCAGCTGAGATTGGAAACACATGCTCAGTATAGTGTAAACTCCTGACCTTAATCCTCATCAACAACAAAAATGTTTTTAAAAGTAGAGGCTTCAGATACAGGTCTGTGCCTAAGAGTGTTTACTGCTGTTAGGGAAGACTCAGATTCAGTTTCTGTCACCCATATTCATACAACCCCCTATGACTCCAGTTCTAAGGGATCCAGTACCCTCTTCCAGTCTCCATGGGCTCCTGCCCTCACTTGGTATGTATAAATCCAAATGAGCTCAAACATATACATACACATGTATTTTTTTCAAATTAAAATAAACAAAATAGGACTTTCCCAAAAGATACAACAGATCCCATATACATTTATATGCATATGCATGCATAATTATTCAAAAACAACTTTGTCTTTAGTCTTCGTGGCAGAGTTGGGCTCATTGTGCTTTCCATGTCTCCTAAGCATGGCCATGAAAACCTTCAGCAGAAGAGTAGCAGGTGGGAGTCCAAATTTTTCTTCCCTTTGATTTTGAAATGGCTCATATTGTATTACTTAGAGGGCATATTTTTCTTTCACTTTTCCTCTCAATTTTCAGGAAGCTCAATTTCATCATTCTCTAACTTTAACCCATCTTCATAAGATCTTCACACAAGCATGCAGAGTGTTTATGAAAAGAGTGCATTGCATGCTTCATGGCAGCTTTACCTGTGACAATAGCTCTAAATCACAGGCTTCTGTTTCCTCCCTGAGGATGCCATTTCCCCTTTCTATTTCATGAAAGATTGCATTCTCTGGAACAACCTCCATTTATTTTATGGAACTATCCACATTTCTTTTTTTTCTATACACCATTATGTCTTATTTCATAATAGTATTAAAATTATTTATATAAATTTATTACTTATATATTTACTTTTTATTATAGGGTATGAATGGAACTCAGATTTATAAAATACAGTCTGGAAGGAAAGAGCAGGTTAGTGCAGAGTATTGCTAGGTCTTTGGTATCAGATCTTCCCTCCTGCTAGGCTCAAGTTTTCAAAATAATTCCCAGCTTCTTTTTTGAAAATCTCTCATATTTTCAGTGACTGGAGTATTGAGGCCACCACTGGAATTTTATTTTCTCTGCCTGGTTGCCTCTGAGGGCAGAAATACCCCATGTCTTTCACATTGCAGGGGCTACAGGGTAGACCTGTCAGAGGTAGCTGGCTTCCTAAATTCAGGTGTGAGCAGAACTCATGTCCGTAGGCTTAGCTCTTTCAAAACCCACTTTAATAAGGGCTGTGAAGCATTTTAACTTCCCTTTCCACCAGAGTTAGTGAAAAGCTTAATAGAGCAGAGGAGGATGTGGACCTGTTTAGAAATCATTCTTTGGGGGTGATTTCAATCTTTGTTGTCTGGATACCAGCAGTTTAGTTCACAGGGACCAGCAATGATTGCTTGATCTACTCACAAACACCATTCAGAAGTCATCAATGGCAGTTCAATCCAGAAGAAACCACAAGGCTCTGCCAATTGGCTGGAGTCTGGAAAAGTGGCAAGTTACTGCCTGAATATCATGAGAAGCTCTTTGTTGTGCTTATCTTTACGAAGCCAATGAAGGAGGCAAAGCCAACTAATGCCAACAATGCCACAGTGTTGGCAACAAAGACTATCATCAACAAAGCCCAAGGAAGACCAACAAAGAGTGGCAAGGCAATTCAATGCCACAGTATCGGTCTACTGTCTGCTAGGTTGCACTTATGTCCTTTCCAAATATCATGTGTCCTTTTAAGCATCCACTCTAGCAAAACATCATATATTCCTTTTCTAGGCCACTTCCAGAAAAACACCACATGTCTGTTCTCAGCAAAATGTCCTCCTATGTGTCTGGTTCAGCAAAAATGTCCTCCCACATGTCTGCTGCAGCAAGACATCCTCTCATAAGACAGTTTCCAGAAAAACATCACATGATACAACCGAGTCTTAAATGTTTTAGTTTGTCATAGATTAATATATATTGATAGAGATGTAAGGTTATTTTGTTTAATTATATATTGATTGTTTATTATATCTTGACAGGAATTTAAGGTTGTTTTGATTGGCTATTGTTTAGTGATAAAAACTTAAGCTTGTTTTGACTATCGTTTGATATATTGTACACAAGCAGCTTATTTAAAATGCGATGTAAAGTTCTATTTTTATGGCTCTCATAATTACTTCTACGTCTACAGACTGTTAACGTTAGAGAAGAAGACAATTTTTCGAGACAGATAGGGGGATATTAAATGGAAATTTCTGGTTTCTTTAACAACTCAGTTGTGCCATGTGATGTTCTTCTGGAAGCCGTCTTGTGAGAGGACATGTGATATTTTGCTGAATACAGTTGACAGGGCATGTGATGTTCAGAAAGACTGTAAATAGAACCCCACAGACAGTGAGAGGACACTCTTGTGTTTCTATGCCATGCAGTGCCTCTCTGTCCTTTGTTGTTTTTCTCTGGTCTTCACTTCATAGAGAGAAATGTGCCAAAGAACTTCTGGTATTTGGCTGATTGTGGCCATATCCACTGACTCATGCTGATTTGGTGGAGCCTAGCTGCTTCTTCCAGATCATTCCACTGCTACCATTCATTTTGGGTATTTGCTTTTGAACTGGACTGCTGGTATCCTGACAACAAAGGGTGGAATCACCCCCAATGAACTATTACTAAACAGGTCCCCAATTCCCTTTTCCTATTTACGTTCTTTTCCCCCTACTTTTGGTCAGTGGGCTAGAAGAGAGGTTGAAACATTTAAGAACCTTAAATAAGGTAGGTTTTGAAAATTCTAAGCCTATAAATATTAGTGTGTTTTTCTTTGGGAAGTGATTATCACTATGTAACTCCTCTGAAAGATTTTTATTTTATTTGTTTGTTTTTGTTTGGCTTGGTTTTTGTCTTTGTTTGTTTTTGTTTTTCTTTTTTGGCAGTATTCAGGATTGAACCCAGGGCATGTATTACCACTGAACTAGAGTCTCAGCCTGAATGCAATGCCTTGATGTCTATCACAGTGTCCTTGTGCTGTTACCTGTTTTGTCAATGCTGAAATTTTTCATCACTGGCATCATAGTGCACTCTCCTTTCTTGATGGATATGCCTTATATGTGTGTGTGTGAATGTGTATGTGCGTGCATACATATGTGTGTGTGTCTTTGTCTATGTGTGTTGCATACTCTGAATAAAACCCAGGCCCTTGAGCGTGATAGACAGATGTTCTAATGTTGAGCTTTACTGCCATAACCTCAGGTACACTTTAAGTGATATACTCATAGTTCTTAGATATTTGTTGTTGTTTTTTTCTTTTTTTTTTAAATTTTTTTTTAATTAGGTATTTTCTTTATTTACATGTACATTTTACCTTTCCCATTTTCCCCTCCAAAACAAACAAACAAACAAACAAACAAACAAAAGCAAGAACAAATCCCTTTTGCCTCCCCCTTCCCCATGCCTGCCACCCCACCCTCTCCCACTTATTGGCCCTGGCATTCCCCTACACTGGGGCACAAAACCTTCACAAGGCCGAGGTCCTTTACTCCTATTGATGATCGAATTTGCAATCCTCTACTATATACCTGCTTCCAGTACATTCAATCCCACCCTGTATAGTCCTTGATTGGTGGTTGGGTCCCTGGGAGCTCTGAGGGTACTAGTTAGTAATTGTTGTTCGTCCTAAGGGGCTGCAAACCCTTTAGCTCCATAGAACCTTTCTCTAACTCCTTCATTGGGGACAGTGTACTCAGTTCAATGAATGACTGTGAGCCTCTACATCTGTATTAGTCAGGTATTGTCAGAGCCTCTTAGGAGATAGCTATATGCTTGTCCTTCCTTCCGTCTCTGCTCCATAGTTAATCTCTGCCACTCCTTCTGTGGGTGTTTATTTTATTAGTTCTTTAAGAATTTTATACAATGTATTTTGATCATAGTGACTCCTATTTCTAAACATTTCCAAGATCCACCCCTGTTGGTATCTGCCTAACTTTGTACTCTCCTTTTTTTTTTTTTTTTTAATGGTATCCAAATACTCTTAGATGTGAGACCTTCCAGGTGAGAACTGGGGTGACTAACCAGGAGTCTCACCATTAAAGAAAGCTGACTCCATTAGGGCTGAGACTTCTTGCCCACCTTTCCTCTACATGCTGAGATTTTGTCTATCTTGAGCTTGTACAGTTCTTCTGCATAATGGCACAATGGCTCTGAGTTCATGTGTGTAACTACCCTGCCATGTGCAGGAAACACTGCTTATTTGTAGTCAAGTACCACCTTTAGCTCTCATAATCTTTCTACCTCTCCCCCCTTCTCAGTGATCCCTGAGCCTTAGGAGGAAGGAGGTTATGATATAGATGTCCCATTTAGGAAGGAACATTCCACAGTCTTCTTTTCTCTATACATAGTAGCTAGTTGTGGGTCCTTTTGTTAATTGTCATCTACTGTAAAAATAAAATAAAGTAAAACAAACAAAAACCAAAGGCTTCTCTGAGGAGTGTGGAGAGGTACACTAATTTGTGGGTATACTAGGACGTCATTAGACGTTCGTTTAACACTATGTTTATTTAGCAGAGTAGCAGCAATAGGGTTTCCCCTAGGGCCAATGACTTATCTACTCACACTATTTTTTATTAAACAGTGATGCCAAATATGGGTTTCAACTTGTGGAGAGGATTGTAAGTCTCATCAAAAACTGGTTGGTTATTCTCATGACCTATGTGTCAATACTGCAGCAGTGGGCATGCATTGCAAGACTGCTCAGTACTGTAACTCACAGGGTCCACAGCTGGTTAGCACCAGTTACGACCAGCATCCTTCTCCTCGGGTAGCATGGAGGGACATGGCACTTCCCAGTACTCTGGAAGCTAGCTAGTAGGAATGAAAGTTCCAGGTATGTACCAGCTTGACTTTTTCCATGTTCTAGTACTCAATCCAACAGTCTTTAATGATAATAGTCCTTGAGAAACTAGAAATTCATGGGACGTATCTCAGCACAATAAAGGCAATACATAGCAGGCCTAAAGCCCACATCTTGCTAAATAGGAAAAAAAAAAAGCCTTTCAAGCATTTTCATTAACATCAGGAACAAGACAAGGATGTCCACTCTCCCACTTCCTGTTCAGGTAGTAACTGAAGTCTTAGATGGGTAACGAGATGAATTAAGGTGATAAAGGTGAAACAAGTAGGAAGGAGTCAAAGTATCCTTATTTGAAGAAGATATGATCCTATAAACAAAAAAGTAGAGCCTAATGACTACACCAGACATATCCTATAGCTGATGAACGCTGGATTTAACAAGCAAGCAGTGCATAGTTAGTTTCTTTTGCTGTGATAAAGCACCATGACCAAAAGCATCTCAGGGAAGAAAGGGCATATTTAATCTTACAGCAGGGAAGTCAGGACAGGAACTCAAGGCAGAACCCGGGGTGTAAACCTGATACAGAGGCCATGGAGGTGTGCTGCTTACCGGCTTACTCTTTCTGGTTACTTAGTCTGCTTTCCCACAAAACTTAGGACCATATGCCCAGGGTTGGCTCACCCCACACCCATGGGCTAGGCCTGCTCACATTAACTACTAACCAAGAAAATTCCCTATAGACAATCTGGATGAAGGTATTTTCTCACTTGAGGTTCCTCCTCCAGATAATTCTAACTTGTGTGAAGTTGACAAAAAACAAGCCACACAAGGAAGATGTAAATCAAACACACAAAAGTCAGTAGCCTTCCTACATACAAACAACAAGCATACTTAGAAATAATCAGGACATAACAGCAGATTCACAATAGAATCTTGGTATAAATCTAATCAAGGAAGTAAAAGACTTGCACAATGAAAACTTTAAAACAATGAAAAAATTGAAGATATCTAAAAATTGACAGAGCTCTCATTGCTCATGGTTTGGTAGAGTTAATATTGTAAGAATGGTCATCCTACCTAATGCAAGTCACAGTTCCCTGGCATTAAAAATATCCATGCCTTTTATGTGTTTGCATTCTACCTTTTAAAATTCTGTTGTTCCACCCTGGAGCTCCAGTTCTTCTCCTGGCTGGACCCACTCTCCTGATGTATCCAGGAGAGGCCTTGCCAGCAGCATTGGAGTGATTTCACATTTATCCCTTGTCTATGTTTCTGGGTATTGCTTTCTTTTTCTAAAGGGCCTTAACATATCATTCATAACTATTATAAATATCCTGTCTAGTGATTATAAAGTCTGCCTCATGCCTGTGTCTGGGCTGATTTTAAAATTGCTGTTTGAGATATATTTCTCTTGTTTTTTCAAATATCTCATTATGAGGTAAAAAATCAGACAAGTTTTTGAATATCAGGAACTCAGGACAGTATAGCTATAGTATATAGTGGTATATAGTATATACTAGTATATAGTATATAGTAGTAATCTATAGTATGGGGCTTTATATCAAGTTGGATAGATCATCTTTATTCCCTGTTTTCTCTGGCTGTATATGCCATGGTCTTCATGCATTGCTTTGTGCACATTTATTCAGCCCATTCTTACCTGTAGAATGCTCTGGGTGCTTCCTAACTAAATCGCTTAGTTACTTGGTCACTTTTTAAAAAGGGTCTTCACTTACCAAATTAGAAACATTAAAGATGTGATTCTGATGGTTGGTCCATGTTTATGGATGTGTGTGAGAACATTTACAACAGAAGTAGAAACTGATATGCATGTGAGAAGTACCTGCTCATAGACTGGAACCCAGTGGGGTAAAAGTGGAAGAGGGGAGCCCTGAGACAAGCATTCTCTCTCTCTCTCTCTCTCTCTCTCTCTCTCTCTCTCTCTCTCTCTGTGTGTGTGTGTGTGTGTGTGTCTGTTTCTTTCCCCCTCTCTCTCCCTCCCCTTCTTTGTTACCCATTGCTCTGAGACTCAGCTCTCTCAAAACGTCTGCCTTGATGTCCTACCTCATCATAACCCTAAAGCAACAATGCCAGCCAACTATGAACTGAAATTTTGGAAACATGACCATTATGTTTCCCCTACCCTTCTATCTGCTTTCTTGGGTATTTGTTACCATGGTAAAATTGTGGGCAGTTCAAAATAGTAAACTAATAGAAAAAAGTAAATTTTTGCCAATATGTTTGAGAATCCAATTGTAATGAAAAAATTTTAGATATGCCCATATTGTAAAAGTATCTAGAAAGAAATAGAAAACTTTAATAGGTCTATGCCTCTTCAATATTCTTAAACTATTATTGAAGTTTCCTAGGGACTCAGAATTCTGGGTCAAATGGCTTCATTGTTAAATTGTCTTAAATTTTTACTAAACTAGCAACCAATTCTAAACCAATTCCTCTGGGAATACAAAAAATGATAACTGTGAAGAGGGTCTTCAAAATGAATGGATACAGTATTTTTCCAGATTAAAGAAAACAGTATTGTATGGGTGTAAGTTTCCTTAGACAGTAGGTGACATTGCTGTTTAGTTTGATTGTAAGAGTCATAATAAATTAAAGCTTGGGGGATCAAAGAGAAAGAATAGGAAAGTTCTCAAGGAAGGGAGAGACAATTGTTCTCTCTCCCAACATCAGGATTTACTGGAAAGCTGGATATGGTCATGAGACAATGTAGGAAAAGAGGATATTGAACCAAGCAGAGTCCAGGCAAACTGACCTAAAACTAAAGTTCCTTTGTGCCAAACATTTGAAGGCTTACATTGAGTATGGTATCCTAGGTGCAGCTGCTGAATCAGGAGACACATAAGCATGGAGACAGCCTCACTGCTATAGCAGGAGCAGAATGTATTCTCCATCCTTCAGGAAGTGAGACTTTGCAAGGCCTCGGTGCCAGGAAGAGCTTCCTTCTTGGTGACATTGCAGGGACAAATTTACCTCTTCTGAAGTGAGGTCTTGAGAGGGCTCCCATCACCTCCAGAGTCTACACCTCAGCTGGCTGCTCCTCGTCCATAGCAAGACCATCCCTGTCCTGTCTTCTCATGATCATCTCCATCAATGATGCTCCAAGTGTAGGGGAATGCCAGGGTGGGAGGTGGGAGTAGGTGGGTGGGAGGAGGAGCATCCTCATAGAAGCAGGGGGAGGGAGTATTGGAGGGGGGATTCTGGAGGGGAAACCAGGAAAGGGGGAGAACATTTGAAATGTAAATACATAAAATATCCAATAAATAAATAAATAAATAAATATTAAAAAAACCCCAGTTGTTTGCTTCTTAAGGACAAGAAAGAAAAAGAGGGAGATTGGGACTAGTTGGGAAGAATAAGGCGACAGTGCAAGTAGAAGAGAGAAGTGAGAGTGAGTAGCCAGTTGAATATGACCTAATACATTATATATAATGTATATAATATATAATTATATGTAACATAATGTTTTATATTGAAATATAATGAGCTATACATATATAAAATATAATTATATAATATACTTAACACAATTATATACATATAACAATTTAGTATATGCTCTATAAGTATATAATATATGAGGTCATATATACATATAATATACAAAAATGTCATAATGAAACTGATTAGATAATATATACAAGTAAAAACTAGAAAAATCATGTTTTTATGAAGAAAATGTGAATTCTCTTTGTTGTATTGCTTTAAATTAGGTCTTCCATGCAGGACCTTTCTCTCACCTTCCCAGGCACATTAAGAAGACAATTAAGTTCAAGAGAGAAACACCGCCTGAGCCCCATTATACCCCAGAGTTTTCCTCTTCACCACGGAGTAAAGGATCATTTAACTTTTCTGATTATTTCAGTGGGCTAGCTGAGAGATTTATAAACTGACAGTGGGATTTCTTATAGACATTCCAGATAACGAGGTGAACAACATTGTGTTTAGCGTGGGAGGGGCCGAGCCCCTGAAATGTTGTTTACCAAATCGCCAGCTGGATCTTATCACCGTCAAACAGACTTACTTTTTCACACACATTATTTTTCTGAGGCATCTGAAATTCAATGTGGGTGCTGAACCTTCAAATATGTTTGACGGAGTTTGTCTGCTGGAAAACTAAATAGCATTGAACTTGAAATGTACTTCCCCCCGACTATCTAAATCAGACTTTCAGCAGGACACAGCTAGGATGAACTGGCCTCTCTCCTTCCATTTTCAGTCTCAGGGTGAGGCAGGAAGAAGCCCCACTGACCTTGCGGCAGCCTCCAGCCGCTCTGTGGCCAGCCTCTTTGTAAGGGTGAATTGATGGTTTTATAATAGCAGCATATCCAGTGTAGCTGAAGTAGTTTGAAGAATGGGAATGTGTAATTTTACAAGGCCCCTAAGATGTCTGATTTCTACCTATTAAAACTATAAAATTTTGAAAACGCTGGCCAAAACACATAAGAGTCTATTTTCTAACTGGTAGTTAAGGCGATCTCATTCCCTCCCTTTCCTCTTTCCTCCACATTGTTCCCTCCTCCTCATCCTCTTTGCTTCCTCTCTGTTTTCCTCCTCTTTGTTTAGAATTCTTCAGATAGTTTCTTTAGAATACTTCTTTCCTGTGAACTATGAGTTTCAGTAAGCCTCGTCTTCTTTCATCTCAACTTATTTTCTTATTTTACTTCTGGATTTCTTTTTCTTTTACACATTGGATGCTTAGGAGTACCTTGCCTAATTTCTGTTTATTTATGCATTTCTTTTAAAAATTATTTATTTATTCACTTTACATCCAAATATCAGCGCCGCTCTCTTCCCACTATTCCCCTCATGAAGTCCCTCTCCCATTCCACCTTCCCCCGATACCCACCCCATCCCGCCACACCCATCTCATCACCTCCAACCCCTACACCCCCCAACTCTACCTCTGGCACATCCTCTCCCACTAAAGCGAAACAAGGCAGCCCAGTTAAAGGAATGGGATCTACAGGCAGGCAGGCAACAGATTCAGGGACAGCCCCTGTTCTCCTTGTTAGGGGCCCTGAGTGAAGATCAGGATGTGCATTTGGTACATATGTGCAGGAGGCCTGGCTCCAGTCTGTGCTCACTCAGTTTCTGGGAACACCCAAGGGTTAGTTGTTTCTGTTGGTTTTTCTGTGGAGTCCCTGTACTCTTTAGATTCCTTAATTCTTCCCCCAACTATTCTATAACACTCCTCAAGCTCCATCTAATGTTTGATGGTGGGTGTCTGCATCTCTTTCCATTGGCTGCTGGTTGGAGCTTCTCAGAGGACAGTTTTACTAGGTTCCTGTCGATAAGCATAGCAGAGTATCATTCATAGTGTCAGGGATTGGTTCTTGCCGGTGGGATCTCAAGCTGGGCCAGTCATTGGTTGTCTATTCCCCCTCTGCTCTGTTTTTGCCTCTGTAAATCTTATAGGCAGGACACATTTTGGGTTAAAGGTTTTGTGAGTAGGTTGCTGTCCGAATCCCTCCTCTGAGGGTCCTGCCTGGCAATTGGAAGAGACAAATTCAGGATCCACATCCTTGGCTCCTAGGAGTCTCACCTAGAGTTGCCCTTATATGCTCCCAGAGACCTCCCTCCATCCCAGGCATCTCTCATGTCCTAGCCATTGCCCTTCCTGCTAATTTCCTTTCCCTCTCCCCTGCTCTCCCTACATCTGATCCCCTCAATCATACTCTCCTCCCCATGCCCTATCTCACTCAGTTCCTTCCTTCCATCGACCTCTAATATCTAATTTATTTCCCCTTCTGAGAAAGATTCAAGCATCCTCCCATGAACCCTCCTTGCTATTTGGCTTCTTTGGGTCTGTTGATTTAGCATGGTTAACTTGTAATATATGGCTAATGTCCACTTATAGGTACTTTTATCCTTTGGGTTCTGGGTTACCTCATTCGGAATAATATTCTCAAGTTCCATCTATTTGCCTGCAAATTTCATGATGTCCTTGTTTTTAATAGCAAAGTAGTATTCTATTGTGTAGATATACACATTTTCTTTATCAGTTATTCAGTTGAGGGACATCTAGGTTGTTTCCAGTTTCTTACTATTACAAATAAAGTTGCTATGAACACAGTTAAGCAAGTGTCCTTGTAGGATGGTGGAACATCTGTTCAGTATATGCCCAAGAGTAATATAGCTACTTCATGAAGTAGAACTATTCCAAATTTTCTGAGAAATCACCACATTAATTTCCAGAATAGTTGTACAAGTTTGCATTCCCACCAGCAACTGAGGAATGTTCTCTTTGCTTTAGTCTCACTAGCATGTGCTGTGCCTTGAGTATTTTCTCTTAGCCATTCTAGTCTGTGTAAGGTAGAATCTCATAGTCATTTTGATTTTCATTTCCCTGATGACCAAGGACACCGAACATTTCTTTAAGTGCTTGGTATTTGAGATTCCTCTGGTGAGGATTCTCTTTGTAGCTCTGTACCCCATTTTAAAATTGGGTTATTTGGTTGGTTGATTCTTTATATATTTTGAATATTAGAACTCTGTCAGATGTAGGATTGATGAAGACCTTTTCCCAATATGTAGGCTATTGTTTTGTCCTTTGACTTATAGAAGCTTTTCAGTTTCATGAGGTCCCATTTATTAATTGTTGATCTTAGAGCCTGAGCCATTAGTGTTCTGTTCAGGAAGTTGTCTGCTGTACTGACAAACTCAAGACTAGTCCTCACTTTATGTTCTATTAAATTTAGTGTATCTGGTTTGATGTTGGAGTCTTTGATCCATTTAGTCTTGTGAGGGTGATTAATTAGGATCTATATGAATTCTTCTACTTTCAGATATCCAGTTAGATGAGCACTATTTTTGAAGGTGCTCTCCCTTTTCCATTGATGGTTTTGGCTTCTTTGTCAAAAAGAAATCAAGTGTCCATAGGTATGTGGATTTATTTCTGGGTCTTCAAATCTATTTCATTGATCAACCTGTCTGTTTCTATGTCAATACAAGGTAGTTTTTGTTACTATTGCTCTGTAGTACAGCTTGAAGTCAGAGGTGGTGATACCTTCAGAGATTCTGTTATTGTTCAGGATAGTTTTAACTATCCTAGGTTTTTTGTTTTTCCATATGGAGTTAAGAGTTACTCTTTCAAGTTATGTAAAGAATTATGTTGGAATTTTGATGGGAATTGCATTGAATCTGTGGTTGTTTTTGGTAAGATGACCATTTTCACTATATTAATACTACCAATCCATGAGCATGGGAGATCTTTCCATCTTCTGATATCTTCCTTGATTTCTTCATTCAGAGACTTGAAGTTATTATCACATAGGTCTTTTGCACCAAGATATTTTATATTATTTCTGGCTATTGTGAAGGGTACTGTCTCTTTAACTTCTTTTCAATCACTTTATCATTTCTATAATGGAGGAATACTGATTTCTTTGACTTAATTTTGTATCTACCAACTTTGCTGAAAGTATCTAGAAGCTTTAGTCCTCCAGTAGAATTTTTTGGGTCACTATCATATTATCTGTGAATAGTAATATGTTGACTTGTTCCTTTTCAATTTCTATTCCTCTGGTCTCTTCTAGTTGCCTTATTGCTCTAGCTAGAACTTCAAGTACTATATTGAAGAGATACAGAGAGAGGGGCCAGGCTTTCTTGTTTTGTCCCTGATTTTAGTGGAATTGCTTTAAGTTTCACTACATTAATTTGATGTTAGCTATTGGCTTGCTGTATATTGTCTTTATTATGTTTAGATATATATCTTGTATTCCTGATCTCTCTAAGACTTTTAACATGAAGTAGTATTGAAGTTTGTTAAAGGCCTTTCAGCGTCTAATGAGACGATCATGTGTTTTTTTTCTTTCAGTTTGTTTATATGGTAGATTAGGTTGATGGATTTTCATATATTGAACAACCCCTGCATTCCTGGGATGAAATCTATTTGATCATGGTGGATGATGTCTTTGATATGTTCTTGGATTTGGTTTACAAGTATTTTATCGAGTATTTTTGCATCAATTTTCATGAAGGGAATTGGTCTGAAATTCTCTTTCTTGTTGAGTCTTTATGTGGTTTAGGTATCAGGGTGACAGTGGCCTCATAGAATGAGTTTGACAATGTTCCTTGTGTTTCTATTTTGTGGAATAGTTTGAGGAGTATTAGTCTTAGATCTTCTTTGGAAGTCTGGTAGAATTCTGTATTAAAGCCATCTGTCCCTGGGCTTACTTTTGGCTGGGGACTTTTAGTGACTGCTTCAATTTTCTTAGGGGTTATAGGACTATTAAGATATTTCATCTGATATTGATTTAACTTTGGGAATTTTTATCTATCTAGAAAATCATTCATTTCATTTAGATTTTCCAATTTTGTGGAGTACAGGCATTTGAAATAAGACCTAACGATTCTCTGAATTTTCTCAGAGTCAGTTGTTATGTCTCCCTTTTCATTTCTGATTTTGTTAATTTGTTATCTCTCTGAGTTTTAATTAGTTTGGATAAGGGTTTGTCCTTTATGTTGATTTTCTCAAAGAACCAGCTCTTGGTTTTATTGATTTCTTTTGTATTTTTCTTTTTGTTCCTAATTGATTGATTTCAGCCTTAAATTGGGTTATTTCTTGACATCTACCCTTGGTTGTGTTTGCTTCCTCTTTCTCCTTCTCTTCTTTGTTTTTTATCTTCTTTGTCTAGAGCTTTCAAGTATACTTTTAATTAGTATGAGAATTCACTCTTTAGACCAGGCTGCCCTCTCCAATTTCATTATGAAGGCACTTAGTACTATGAACTTTCCTCTTAGTACTGCTTTCATTATGTCACATAAGTTTGAATATGTTGTGCCCTCATTTTCATTAGATTCTAGAAAAATTTTCATTTCTTTCTTTCTTTCTTTCTTTCTTTCTTTCTTTCTTTCTTTCTTTCTTTCTTTCTTTCTTTCTTTCTTGACCTAGTGATCATTGATTAGATTTCCACGAATATGTAGGCTTTCTGTTTTTTTTTTCTGTTGTTGAATTCCATTATGATCTGATAAGATACAAGGGGTTATTTCAGTCTTCTTGTATCTGTTGAGCTTGCTTTTATGATTGACTATATGGTTAATTTTGGAGAAAGTTCTGTGAGATTCTGAGAAGAAGGTATATCCTTTCGTGGTTGGATGAAATGTTCTATAGATATCTGTTCGGTCCATTTGAGTCACATCATCTGTTAGTTTCCTTATTGTGCTGTTTAGTTTCTGTCTCAATGACTTGTCCATTGAATGAGTGGGGTGTTGAAGTCTCCCACTATTAATGTGTATGGTTCAATGTGTGATTAAAGCTTTAGTAAAGTTTCTTTTATGAATGAGGATGCCCTTGCATTCGGGGCATAGATGTTCAGAACTGAGAGTTCATCTTGGTGGATTTTTCCTTGATGAGTATGAAGTGTCCTTCCCCATCTCTTTTGATTAATTTTAGTTAAAAGTCTATTTCATTTGATATTGTAATGGCTTCTTTAGCTTATTTCTTGGATCCATTTGTTTAGAAATCTTTTCCCAGACTTTTACTCTGATTTAATATTTATCCCTGTTCCTGATATGTGTTTCCTGTATACAGTGGAAAGATAGATTCTGTTTATGTATCCATTCTGTTAGCCTGTTTTTTTTCATTTTTATTAGATATTTTCTTTATTTACATTTCAAATAAGTTCTCCCCTTTCCCATTTTCCCCTCAGAAAATGCCCTATCCCCTTCCTCTTCCCCCTGTTCACCAACCCACCCACTCCCACTTCCTGGCCCTGGCATTCCTGTACACTGGTGTGTAGAGCCTTCACAGGACCAAGGACTTCTCTTCACATTGATGACTGACAAGGCCATCCTCTGCTATACATATGCAGCTGGAGCCATAAGTCCCACCATGTGTACTCTGGTTTGTGGTTTAGTCCCTAGGAGCTCTGGGGGTACTATAAGTTCATATTGTTGATCCTCCTATGGGGCTGCAAACTCCTTCACCTCCTTAGGTCCTTTCTCTAGCTCCTTCATTGGGGACCCTGTGCTCAGTCCAATGGTTGGCTGTGAGCATCCACCTCTGTATTTGTCAGGCACTGGTAGAGCCTCTCAGGAAACAGCTATAACAGGTTTCTGTCAGCAAGCACTTGTTGGTATCTACAATAGATAATGTCTGGGTTTGGTGACTGTATATGGGATGGATGGGGCATTCTCTGGATGGTTATTATTTCAGTCTCTGCTCCACACTTTGTGTCTGTAACTCGTTCCCTGGGTATTTTCTTCTCCCTTCTATGAAGGACCAAAGTATCCATACTTTGGTCTTCCTTCTTCTTGAGTTTCACGTGGTTTGTGAATTGTATCTTGGGTATTCTGAGGTTCTGGGCTAATATTCACTTATCAGTGAGTGCATACCATGTGTGTTCTTTTGTGATTGGGTTACCACACATGATATTTTCTAGTTTCTACCCATTTGCCTATGAATTTCATGAATTCGTTGATTTTAATAGCTGAGTAGTACTCCATTATGTAAATGTACCACATTTTCTATATCCATTCCTCTGTTGAGGGACGTCTGGGTTGGTTCCAGTTTCTGGCTATTATGAATAAGGCTATTATGAACATAGTGGAGCATGTGTCCTTATTACATGTTGGAGCATCTTCTGGGTATATGCCCAGGAGTGGTATTGCTGGGTCCTCAGGTAGTACTATGTCCAATTTCATGAGGAACCACCAAATTGATTTCCAGAGTGGTGTACCAGCTTGCAATCCCACCAGCAATGGAGGAATGTTCCTCTTTCTCTACAACCTTGCCAGCATCTGCTGTCATCTGAGTTTTTGATCTTTGCCATTCTGATTGATGTGAGGTAGAATCTCAGGGTTGTTTTGATTTGTATTTCCCTGACAACTAAGGATGTTGAACATTTCTTTAGATACTTCTCAGCCATTTAATATTCGTCATTTGAGAATTCTTTGTTTATCTCTGTACCCCATTTTTAATAGGGTTATTTGGTTCTCTGGAGTCTAATTTCTTAAGTTCTTTGTGTGTATTGGATATTAGCCCTCTATCAGATGTAGGATTGGTAAAGATCTTTTCCCAATCTGTTGGTTGCACTTTTGTCAGTGTCCTTTGCCTTTAGAAGCTTTGTACTTTTATGAGGTACTATTTGTCAATTCTTGATCTTAGAGCATAAGCCATTGGTGTTCTGTTCAGGAAATTTTCCTCTGTGCCCAAGTGCTCAAGGCTCTTCCCTACTTTCTTTTCTATTAGGTTCAGTATATCTGGTTTTACGTGGTTGATCCACTTGGACTTGAGATTTGTAGAAGGAGATAAGAATGGATTGATTTGCATTCTTCTATATGATAATCACCAGCTGAGCCAGCACATTTGGTGAAAATGCTGCCCCCCCCCACTGGATGGTTTTAGCTCCTTTGTCAAAGATCAAGTGACCATAGGTGTATGGGTTCATTTTTGGGTCTTCAGTTCTATTCCATTGATCTACCTGCCTGTCACTGTTCTAATTCCATGCAGTTTTTATCACAATTGCTCTGTAGTACAGCTTGAGGTCAGGGATGGTGATTCCACCAGAGGTTCTTTTATTGTTGACAATAGTTTTTACTATCCTAGGTTTTTTGTTATTCCAGATGAATTTGTAAATTGCTCTTTCTAACTCTGTGAAGAATTGAGTTGGAATTTTGATGGGGATTGCATTGACTCTATAGATTGCTTTTGGCAAGATGGCCATTTTTATTATATCAATCCTACAAATCCATGAACATGGAAGATCTTTCCACTTTCTGAGATCTTCGATTTCTCTCTTCAGAGACTTGAAGTTCTTGTCATACAGATCTTTCACTTGCATAGTTAGAGTCACACGAAGGTATTTTATATTATTTGTGACTATTATGAAGGGTATTGTTTCCCTAATTTCTTTCTCTGCCTGTTTATCCTTTGTATAGAAGAAGGCCATTGATTTGTTTGTGTTAATCTTATATTCAGTGACTTTGCTGAAGTTTTTCTTTTTAATTGGGTAATTGAGTTCATTGATGTTGAGAGATATTAATGACCAATGATTTTTAATTCCTGTTATTTTGCTGTTGTTGTTGGTAGTGTGTGCTTCTATTTTATTGGTTTTAATGGTGTGAAATCATTTATTTCTTGTCTTTTCTTGAGTGTATTTAGACTCATTGGATTGGAGTTTTCCTTCTAGTGTCCACTGGATAGCTGGGGTTAGGAAAAATATTGTTTAAATTTGGAATATCTTGGTTTCTTCATCTGTGGTGATTGAATGTTTTTCTGGGTATAGTAGTCTGGGCTGACATCTATTAGGATCTGTAAGACATTTGCCCACGCTCTTATAGCTTTAAGAGTCTCAGATGAGGAACTAGATGTAATTCTGATAGGTCTGCTTTTATATGTTACTTATCCTTTTTCCCTTGCAGCTTTTAATATTCTTTCTTTGTTTCCTACACTTAGTGTTTTGATTGTCATGTGGAGGGAGGATTTTCTTTTCTCATCCACTCTGTTTGGTGCTCTGTAAACTTCTTGTACATTTATAGCATTCTCCTTCTTTTTCTTTAGGCTAGAGAACTTTTCTTACATGATTTTCTTGAAGATGTTTTTTGGGCCTTTGATCTGAGAATCTTCTCCTTCTTCTATTCTTATTAATCTTAAATTTGGTCAGTTCATAGTGTCCTCAATTTCCTGGATGTTTTGTGTCTTGAGCTTTTTAGATTTTGTATTTTCTTTGACCAGTATATCAGTTTCTTCTATCTTATCTTCTATGACTGAGATTCTTTCCACAATTCTGTTGGTGATGCTTGCATCTGTAGTTACTATTCTCTTTCCTATGCTTTTGATCTCAAGGATTGCCTTTGTGTTTTCTCTTATTGCTTCTATTTCTGTTTTTATGTTTTAGACAGTTTTATTCAATATCCTTCACCAGTGTCATTGTATTTTCCTATATTACTTTATATTAATTTGCTTTCTCTTCTTTTTTAAAATTTATTATTTATTTATTTATTCACACCCTATATTTTATTCCCCCCCCCCGTCCACCCTCCAACATCCCATACCTCCTCCCCACACCCTGTCTCCATGTGGATGCCCCCATCCCCAACCCCACCTGACCTCCAAACTACCTGGGTCCTCCAGTCTCTTGAAGATTAGGCACATCATCTCTGAATGAACACAGACCCAGAAGTCCTCTACTGTATGTGTGTTGGGGTCTCATATCAGCTGATATATGCTGCCTATTAGGTGGTCCAGTGTTTGAGACATCTTGGGGGCCCAGGTTAATTGAGACTGCTGGTCCTCCTACAGGATCGCCCTTCTCCTTAGCTTCTTTCAGCCTTCTCTAATTCAACATCAGGGATCAGCTGCTTCTGTCCATTGGTTGGGTGCAAATATCTGCATCTGACTCTTTCAGCTGCTTGTTGGGTCTTTTGGAGGGCAGTCATGCTAGGTCTCTTTTTGTGAGCGCTCCATAGCCTCAGTAATAGTGTCAGGCCTTGAGTCCTCCCCTTGAGCTGGATCCTCCTTTGGGTCTGTCGCTGGACCTTCTTTTCCTTAGGTTCCTCTCCATTTTCATCCCTGCAGTTCTTTCAGACAGGAAAAATTATGGGTCAGAGTTGTGAGTGTGGCATGGCAACCCCATCCCTTACTTGATGTCCTATCTTCCTGCTGGAGGTGGGCTCTACAAGTTCCCTCTTCCTTCTGTCAGGCATTTTATCTAAGGTCCCTCCCTTTGAGTCCTGAGAGTCTCTCACCTCCCAGGTCTTTGATATATTCTGGAGGGTACCCCCCAACCTTCTACTTCCTGAGGTTGCCTGTTTCCATTCTTTCTTCTGGTCCTCAGGGCTTCAGTCTTTTTCCCTCACCCAAAACCAGATCCGGTTCACCTCTCCCCACTAACTCCCTACTCTTTGCTTCTTCTTCTAATACCTCTACCTGTTTGAATTTATTTTCCTGTGTTCCTTTAAAGGATTTATTCATTTCTTCTTTAAATTCTTCATCTTTACAAGACTAGATTTAGACTTCCTGTGCTTCAGTTTCCTAGGAATATCCTAGGCATGCTAACCTCTGATGGTGCCATATTCCCCTTGCTCTTGTTGATTGTGTTCTTAAGCTGTCTTTTAAGTATATCATTTTCCCTGGTGTTGGCTGGATAATCCTGATGACAGCAGGACTTCTTGAGAAAGTTGTGGTCAAGACAATGAGGTCGGGGGACCTGACTCTCCTGGCAATGCCACAGGCAGACCCCACTGGCTAGGGATTGGTGGGAGAATTTTCCATGCTGGTAGTTCTTGGGGCCCCTACCGGCCTCTCTGCTGGCTATGCTCCAGGCAGACCAGACTGGGAGGGAATTGGTGGGGTGTGTTTCCAATTCCAAGCTGGGTATTCTTGGGGCCCAGTAGGTCTCCAGGGGGATGCAGGATGCTCTATTTATGAATTCTAGAGCTTGACTTCTTTTATTGATGTCTCGATTCAGAAAAAAAAAATACTTCCTAAGATTTAAGTTCTCTAATATTGACTGGGACTTGTTTTAGAGTCTGAGCTATGTGTCACCCAGCTACCATTCTGTGCACCAGGGTACAACTGTCTATTCTGATGTCACTGTTGGTTTTCTGTACAAAGCTTTTGTCTGTAACGTTTCAAAAGTCCTTCACTCCCTATTAATTTGAAATATTGAGAATTTTTATTGTCTGTAATTCTTATGACATTGCCTTTTTGTATTTGAATGACTTTTTCCACTGTGCTACCTTGCTATCCATATGGAAATTATTTGCCTAGATTTGGAAATAAGTCACTTGTCTTCACCAATAAAAAATCAGGACATCTCTCTCATTTTACTCCACCTCGAGGACCAGTGTTCCCTGTTCTGTGTAGTAGAAATTAACTGGGCAGGCATAATCTGATGGCTTCCTGTAGTAGACTACGTAGTTGTACCTACATTATTATATATGTTCCTGCTTCCTCATCTTTGTGCATGTATCACCTGGCCTACGTATGTGAATGTCACCTCCCCTGGTGCACTCTCTGAGCATGCTTTGTCTTCTCCTGTATCATCTTGCAGTGTGAATGTGACTTGAGTAATGCAGCCTGTCTTGCCTTCCTACTTGAGTTCCGGGCCACCAAACACAAACATCCTTTCATGTTAAGAGATCTTCCTTGGTGGGGAGAGGTCTATAAGTGCTTTATTTTTTATCAAGAGTAGAAATAAAAAAATGTTTAAGTCTTTTTATGAAAGATTAAAAAACCATATAATAGAAAACAGATCTATGTCTTCTAGGGAAATTTTAAATAGGCAAAGTTCTCATAAGGCAAGCTTGTGTGTTCAAGTTTAAGAGTGTAGAGAATCTGCATAAGAAGACATCTCGGAAGTCTGCAAGTGGCTTTGAGTATTTGGATAGTATGGCATACCTGAACATCAACACGGACTGCTAGCAAGCTCTGATATCACTAGAGCACTTTAAGAGCTGAACTAGATTCTCACATTCAAATTTGAGAATCAAATTCTAAACTGAATTTCAGAGCTCAAGCATTCTTAGGGATGAACAAATATGGTCAATATAAAGAGGATGTGCTTTTGTTTGGTTTGGTTTGGTTCTGGCTTTTGGTTTTGCTTTCTCTAGTGTTTAGAATGGAACCAAGGGCCTGGAACATGCTTTAAAAAGTACCCATGACTGCCCTTTAGCCCTAGTTCCTCAATAGAAGACTATTTGTAATACATAATTATGTTAGGAGTCAAAGCACCTTCATATCAAGTTATTTTAATTAGTCCATAATGACCTTCATTCCCTGAAATTAGGAAAACTATAGTCAGAATTTTCTTGTTTGAGGAAGACTATCAATCCAGGGAAAGGCAATTTCTTCCTTCCTTTCTGAATACTAGAAGGATAAGACACAATGGAGTCAAAACTGTTGAGATGTGTAGCTGTCTTTGGAAAGCCCATCTGAAAAGGTGGGTTATTTATCTTTGGGAGAAGAGCTCCTTTCTTTATGAGAACGTGTCTAATGGTTCAGTAGAGTTGCCAGGTGAATGGGTTACACATTTTTCTTCCATGACACTTCTTTATTTTCACTAAGCCATCTGTTTGGGGAAGATGCTGGAAGACTATACCTTTAGAAATAGTGTGTGCTATATTGATAGGTCATCGAATCACATCTTCCTCTCTCTTTCTCTAGGCAACAGTTGTGCTGGAGAAGAGGTCTCTATGTGAGTTAGAATGGCCCAGGTACTTGGTAATCCCTCACTTGCACCCCACGAACTGTGACTTTAAGTTGTTTAATTAATCCTCCAAATGTCTCGACCACCTACCCCAGGCATTTCTATACCATGTATTCCAAGTGTGTTTCCAATACCCACTTCTGGCATTTCTTCACTACCTGCTTCAGTCGTGTCCTTACCACCTGTTTGAGTGGTTTGTTTATATCATCCTTTCCAGGCAACTCTATGCCACCTGCTTCAGGCATGGTGTTACCACCTGCTCCTGGTGTATTTATACTACGTTCTCCTGGCATGTCTACACAATCTGCTCCAGAAGTGTCTATACTATCAGGTTTTTCCTCTATTACCACTCTAGGTTTGTCTATACTATAAGCTCCAAGTGTGTCTACAACCACCCTCTCCAGCTTTATCTAATTACCTGTTCTGCCTTAAAAGCAATAGATACAAAAAGCAACAAGTCTGTCAAAAGCAAAACAAGCTCTTACTTTTTGAGGTGAGTATTACAATCCCTTCCCAACCCCAAATTACTAGATGATGTGAATTTTACAACACAGTGTGTGTGCCCTCTGGGATTTATTTAACAGGCTACAGATGACTCTTTCAGAGTCTGTGTACACGCTGTGACTTAGTGAAACAGTAATGTCCTGGTGTGGGAGGATCGAATCTCCTGTGTCTCCTCACTGGATGCTGATTGAAACTGGCTAGTTGTACTAGTTATTTTTTTTTTAACCAAATTCTTTCCATAGATTGTTTAATGTACTAATTTCACGACTGTAACATTAAATGGGAAGAATTACGTCAATGCTGGCTAATTTTTATGTTAGCTTGACATAAACTAGAGTTATCTAAGAGTAGAGTTATCTAAGAGTAGAGTTATCTAAGAGTTATCTAATGGAGATAATACCTCCATCAGATCAGGCTGTAAGTAAGCCCGTAGAGCATTTCCTGATGGATATGAAAGGGTTCTTCCTATTGTGGGCAGTACCATCCATGAACTGGTAGGCCAGAGAGGTATAGGAGAGCAGGTTTAGGAACCCATGGGGAGCAAAACAGTAAGCAGGACTCAGCCTTGCCATGGCTTCTGCATCATCTCCTGAATCCAGATTCCCTGTCTTTATTTTCTTCCCTCACTTTCCTGGAAGATGGACTACCAGAAGTAAACTGAAGTAAACCCTTTTTTCAAGTTGCTTTTGGTCATGGTGGTTTTTTTTCACAGCAATGAATACCTAACTAAGAGATATTCCATATGGTTTACGGAGATTCTGTGACTAATGTTTAAGACCAAAGCATCAAGTCCTCCATCTTTTCCCATGTTCTCCAGGCGCTGGGACTTAGCAGGCAGACACTGACCTTCTGTCCTGTTCTTGCAACACCTTCCAGGCCTGCACTGAGAGCTTGGTCGCCCAGCAGTGCTTGCCTCCTGCTTTCCATCCTGCTGTTCTTGGGCATCATCACAAAGTGCTATAAGGGCTACAATACAAATATAACTCTGTGTTCATGTTAAGTGCGATGAACAGACTCTTATCAAGTAATCACCGAGGACGGGGCAATGAGTTACCAGCTTTGTCCCTTGTAACTTATCCCCAGAAATATTATTCAAACATTCCAAGTTGTAATTATACCTAGGAGATGGGATAAACAATTTCATCATGAAAGTATACATAGGATCAGGCGGTGGTGGCACACGCCTTTAATCCCAGCACTTGGTAGGCAGAGGCAGGAGGATTTCTGAGTTCGAGGCTAGCCTGGTCTACAGAGTGAGTTCCAGGACAGCCAGGGTTATACAGAGAAACCC
>JADRCD010191912.1:65671-95510 GCA_019843815.1 Montemys delectorum
GCGGAGATGTATAAGAAGAAAAACCCGCAACAAAAAAAAAACAAAAAAAAAAAAAAAAAAAGAAAAAGAAAAGAAAGTGTACATAGGACCCTCCCCCCCCCAATAAATTAAAAACCCATTCCAATTCATTGTAACTCAAATTTTGCAGCTATTTCGCACACTGATATCCAGTTATTCTCTTACGTTGAGATGCCCAAGCACTTTGTCTTAAAGAAGCTGACTGTTGTTACTAATGGCAGATAACTACAATTCCGTGTGTGTGCTCTGGACATAGGCCAGTGGATTTGACATTTCCTTAAATCTTAGAACAGCCTGAGCCTGGGCCAGGTCATCTCTAAACTTACAATACATGATGAATCAAGTTTGATGGTATCATTAATCCCTATGAAGCAACTATCAGACTGTAATTTATTCTGATTTTCAAACTTAAAACTATCTTTAAGAAGCACACAATTTCCCTTTAAATATCTGTTTATTTCTTATCAATGTATCTGGATTGGTTCCTCAGACATTAGCTTTTTAATGTTTAATCTATAATAAAAAGAAGTGAAATGTAGATTTCTCTGGGGGTTTCTGCAGAGATCTGGCTTTGTGCCCAGCCCCTTGCTGTACCATGGCCACCCACTGTTAGGATTTCTTCAGTCCTAAAATGTCCTGTCCAGGTTACAGCCCCCTTTCTCCCCCCCTCTGCTCCTCGAATAGTGAGTTTTTAAAAAATATTCTTTCACTGTTCTTTAAAAATTCCTGTGAACTTCTATGCCTTCATCTGACCCCCAGATCAGATTACTATTTAAATTGACTCATTAAATAAAGGGTTATCATGTATGGACAGCTTGAAACAGAAAGCGGGGAAGCTGGCAGAGGCAGAACCCGAGCCACTGTGGTGGTGGTCAGGATGAAACAGCAGGAGAGGCATACGTGCAGCTCATCTGTGCTTCCTGGCAGAGGAAGTTACATACCAAGGAGCTGGTGAGTGGGAGCTGAGCATCCATTCCCTCTGACTCCTTTCACCTCTTTAAACAAAGTCCTCACCCTGGGAAGGGATTTAGAACCTATCAGTCCTAAACTCTCTCCATGCAGACGCCACACAGTCACTTAGCCAAGGTCACATTGCTTTATAGAGGGGGCAAAACCCAATTTCGGACATGAATCCTCTTCTGTTTAGATATAAAGGATGATTTAATGACAGCTGGGCAATAGCAATCCTCAGATTGGAGGGCATAGCCTTCATCTTTAAGAGGTCTCAGTCTAGGGTGAGGATGGGGCAGGGAGCAGGCTTGGGGGCTCCTCATCACCTAGCAAGCACTGCTGTATGCAGAGGGATCCTGCATTTGGGAAAGAGGAAATTCAGGGATGCATTTCTCCAGGACTAGCAGGGTTTCCTTGAGGGAGGCAGAGTGTCAGGTGGGTAGTGTTTCCTCAAGGTAAGCCATGCTCCTTCACAATGGAAAGAATGTCCTCAGAGAGGACAGTTTACTCAGACTGAACAGCATTTTCTCTGGGTGAACAGTTCTTCACAGAATGGCCAGAGTTTCCTCACAGTGGACAGTGCTTCATGATAAACCGTTTTCTCACCTTGAACAGCATTTCCTGACAGTACACAGAGTTTCCTTAGAGTAAACATGATTCTTTACAGGGGGCAGCATTTCCTGAGGGTAGACATGTTTTCCTCAGAATGAAGAGAATTTTCTGAAACTAGATGGTCTTTCTCCAGGATGGACATCATTTTCTCAGTACAACGTTCCTGAGGGAGAACCAAATTTCTAGGGTTTTGTGCATGATAGGCATATGCTAAGTGATATCTGTAGTTCTCCTTTTTCTTTTTCTTTTGAAACAGGATCTCAATAAGTTTACACGATTGTCATTGAACTTATTCTGCACCCTAAGCAGGGCTTGAACTTATGAAGCTCCCGAGCCTCCTGAGTGGCCAAGATTACAGGTCTGAACCACTAGGTCCACACAGAGAACGGTCACAGTAGTTTTTGTGTTGGTGTAATCTGACTCTTGGGCTAATTTAAAGTTTCTGGTGAGGCTTAGTTGATGACTGAATTTACACATTTAGGCATATTATTCTAAGTTTTGTTTCCTGGGTTGCACTAAGAAAAATGGGTATTGGGAGCATTCCTCCTCATGGATCACAGACTGACTTACTACTTTTTAAACTGTATCTCTGTGAATAAATGTGTTTTCATTTCCTCATCTAGAAAGCTGGAATGAAAAGTATCTCTCTTGAGCTTCTGAGGAGGAGGATGACTTATACATGTGGGGGTTCCTCTGCAGGAGATCGTAGTGATGTGGAGATAACAGTCAGTCTTCCTGAGGAAAGAAAATACTCGAGTAATTAGTGAGATGTCTCTGGGTTCAGACATGCATGTAAGAATTGGTTTTTGAAGAACAGAGCCCTGACAGGGCATGTGGCCCTGGCAACCAACTGGATTTCAGTTTCTTCATGCTGGCAGCTCACAAACAGGCATGCTCCATGTGCTCAGTGTTGATTTTAATTGACTGATGTTCGATCTTTAATGACACAGTTTCTTCACAAGTATACAGTGTACCTTTTGTATCCACATCTACCAGATGCTCACAATTCATGTTTAACGTAATAGCTACAAGCATTTGTAGGAGCACAAGTTTTTGTTGGGTGTTTGGCACAACTCCAAGGTGTTATCAGGGAAGACCTTAGACACAAAGGGAGAGCTGGTTAAGGCTGAGCTCTGAGCTCTCTCCTTAGGACCTGTAAAGCCGACCTGCTGAGCACGTCAGAGAAAGGGGCTTTCTAATCAGCCTGAGGAAGGACCTGCTGTGGTTACTGGGACATAGAGGCCAGGCTGCCTTCCATAGCAGGACAAGCACCTTAATCTCTCCTTCTGCATTGGTTCAGGGAGGCAAACTCCAAGTCCTTTAGGAAGGTGGCTGGGAACAACTAGAAAGATGGCGGAGGAGAGGTTGTGACAAAATGTGGAAAGAAGTTTCTGGGCTGTGAGAGTTCGAAAGCAAGTGTTACACAGAGGGAGAGGGACAGTCAAGGAGTACGTGCCATGAAACACTTGCTTTCTACACATGCTTTGTTATGGCCACTTCGCACGTTCTTATAACTCCCTGACACTGAGCTGTGGGTGGTCATCCTACCACACACTCACAAGGCAAGGCACCAGTAGTGGCACTTTATCTGCGTATTTTTCCTGCCTCTCTTCTGGCACGGCAGAGTGTGCCATCAGGACACAGGAAGGTCAGCGAGGCAAGGCACCATTGCCTACCTGGATTCCAGCTCTCCTTGTCCTCACAAATAGGCTGCCCTTCCACAGCTCCCTCAGATACCGCAGCATCACAGTAGTGAGGCGCTTCAGTGTGTCTCCTTATCTGATCTCCCCTCTGTCCTGTGGTCTGAATGCCTCTCCTAAAGCCCCTTTACTCCTGTAGTATGTATAGAGGCTCAGAGTAGCCTGATTACAGGCGGATCCCAGACAGGTGGACCTAATGGTGAGCAGAGTCCTGCTGGTAATGTAGCTGAGAGTTCTACATCTTGTTCTGAATGTGAGCAGAAGACTGTCATTCAGGCAGCTAGGAGGAGAGTCTCAAATCCCATCCCACAGTGACAGACTCCCTTAAACAAAGCCACACCTACTCCAGCAAAGCCACACCTTCTTATAGCACCACTCCCTGGCCCAAGTATATTCAAACCACCACAGTTAGGTTCTCAAAAATAGATAATACCAGCATTTAATTTAAAAAGAAGAAAAAAAGAAGAAAGAAAAGAAAATCTGTTTTCTTTTAATCCTTAAATTTTATTTGATTTATTTGGTTATATTTTAGTGCAACAGTGAATATTTTATTTAAAGGCAACTAAAGACATAATTTGTAGTATACTTCTTTTATATTCAAGAAAAAACAGTTAAAAGATTTTAAAATTATTATATTTAAATAGAATATAAAAAGTAGGTCATATATATACTTGGTTATACAAATATATAAGAACAGAAAAGTTTAAGAAAAGATAACAAGAACATAACTTCTAATAACAATTTATTCAAATAAAAATTTGAAGTAAAATACTTACTTCAGTATGAATTAATATTCCTGTTACTATGTACCTGGACTTTATTATGTTTAACAAAAACTATCCATTTTCACAGCACTTACTGCCCCTTCTGCTAATGTAGTTTCTAATTCCTACTCAGTTTTCTGCATTAATTCAAGGAAAATTGAAAAACAATTTAAAAAATCTCTTCTGTGTTTGTATGGCTCAGGTCTTGAATCAAGATTTGCAATGTTTCAGTAAAACATTTATGGGAATAATGAGAGGAGCAAAAGCACAGAGCCAACTGAAGTCTAGATTATTGTTCGGCTAATGTTAGTGTTTTATTCTTATTAGCAGGTATTCATGATATATAATAATGAATAGTTTTCTTATGACATTCTTATACACCTATATAAGATGTTCTGACCATATTTACCCCTATTACCTTCTGTGTCCTTCATTCACTTGCAATGATCTTCTTCCCAACTGATCCTCCTCCTCCTTTTGTGATTTTCTTTTATTGGTTTTGGATTTTTGACCCAGTAAGTTTTCATTACTGTTGCTTATAGAAGCACGGTCAACTTAACCAGTGGCTACACCACTGAAGAAAATGTGTCTCCCTCCCCACCCCAGCAGCCAGTAACTGCCTACAGATTCATTTCAATTCTAATCTCTATTACCTGTGCTGTAGTCTGTGAGCCTCTTGCTTGTTTTCAGAGACCTGGGGAAAGGCAGAAGGGCTGGGGCAGGTGCTGGTGTGCTACTGGCGCCTCTCTTACATCAATGTGTCATACTTTACTCTAAAACATTGATATCCCTAGAGCCTCCACAGAGATGTTGAAGTATCTCTTCTTTTCAAAGAGGGGGCCATTTTTTAAGTCCTTTGGCTTTGTTGTCTTTTCCTTGCTATGTGCTTCACCCACCTTACATCCCAGAATATCCGGTTGGTCATGATATGTTGTAATTATTTTCTAGCATGTTTTCCAAGTGGAAATCTGTTAGATAGAGATAGAATTGGTTTTTTTTTTCACACTGATGTCAAGTGAGAGTTAGATTGTTTTGTGGGTGTCTTACATGATACTTCCAGGATTTCCACTCTGGTGAATTATGTCCTCATAATTTTGCTTGTGAATTGCTTCTTATTATCTGGTCTCTGGAAGAGATTGTGTAAGTGTAGCTGTGTTTATTGTCTTGGTTATGGTTTTATTGCTGTGAACAGACACCATGACCAAGGCAACTCTTATAAGGACAACATTTAACTGGGGCTGGCTTACAAGTTCAGAGGTTCAGTCCATTATTTTCAAGGTGGGAGCATGGTAGTACTTAGGCAGGCATAGTACAGGAGGAGCTGAGATTTCAAAATTTTGTTTCTGAAGGCAAGCAGGAAAAGACTGGATTCCAGGCAGCTAGGAAGAGGATATTAAAGCCCATGCCCACAGTGACACACCTACTCTGACAAGTCTACACTTCCAAATAGTGCCACCCTGCGGGTCAAGCATATTCAAACCACTACATTTATTTACCTATGATGGGGAATTTTTCAGAAAAGAAGTCCAGACTTGGTTTTCTTTGACATGAATTTTTGATTGTCCCTAATCTCCTGAGCACAGAAAGCAAAAACATATATAAGATAAATGTAACAAAAAAGAAATGAAATAAATTTCCTAGTGTTTTCTTAAAACAAAATTTCTTCAAAGTACATTTGATTATTATTCAGTCTCTAGAAAGACATTGTGTGTCCATGCATGTATAATCAATAGGCATGCACTATAGGCACATATGCACAGAGTTTAAAGGTTTTTTTTTCTATATGATCTATGATTTCCTGACTGGTTGAGAGTCTCTAATCATACTGAGTGCTGTCTAAGACTGTTCCTTTTATCCAGAATTGTCATCCTGCTACAAATTCTTTAGCCATGTCTATGACATGAGGAAAAGATTTCAAACCACTGAATAAAACAGTATATACTAAATAGTAGTGAGAGCTGAAAAGCCAAACACAATTTCCTCATTTCCTAGTTTAGAAAACTCCATTTGATTTTGATACATAGATTAGATAGATAGATAGAAAGATAGATAGAAAGATAGATAGAAAGATAGATAGAAAGATAGATAGATAGATAGATAGATAGATAGATAGATAGATAGATAGACAGACAGACAGAAAAATTGATGTTGTGGATAAATTTTCAAGAATTATATTTTTAAGTTCTGTCAGATTTGAGAAGCAGTTGTCAACCTATGAAAAAAGTAGGTTTGCTAGATTTGCTGAAATAACTTAGTGCTGAACATGATTAATGACTAAACCTACAACTCATGTACTTGGATAAAAGAGTCAGAGTTGCAGTGATACTACTGAACCTGAAGTGCAGTCATCAAAAATAGTGGTTTAATTAAAATAGCAAAAGAATTGTTTAACTAGGAAAGAATTATTCTATAATGTATCACAGAATACTCAGTTAATAAGTATCTGTAAAACAGGGAGACTGAGTCACTAATCTGTACTCTTTGATATTGTGAAGGAAAACTAATGAGAGGGACTGTGTCTGCAGAAACTGATTGACTTGTTGGCATTTCAGTATCATAGAGCAGTTGGAATGTTATAGGTCTAAGAACTAATCACTTTATCTTGGGCTGGTTCTAAGCATCTAGACAGCCATTCCTCATCTCCACCCTGTATCTGAACTAATATCTTGTGACTAAAGATACATATTTTGAATTATTAACTCTGCAGATCACTAGCTTCTACCAACCCAAAACCTAAGAGTGTCATCAAATAGCCCCTAGAGCCTATAAAAGTAGCTTCCTCCATTTTGTGTAACTGCCTCTCTAATGACTCCAACAATGTATCTTAAGTTTGCCTTGATTCATGGCTTTCTTTGATCTGTAAAATGATAAAACTTATTCTACACTGAAACACTGAATTACCCCAAATCCTAAATCTGTGTTCCCAGGCCATGATCATTCAAAATGGCTTCAGAATAAGCTATCTTTTATTCCCTTTAAGATGAGACCTGTGGTTTTGCATTAACAATATTAAATAATGTTAAATTTAAAATTCTTTAAATAGTATAGCTAATAAAACAACGTACTCAATCAATAGGAAATAGCAGAATGACTTGACATTATATCACATTTCTATCTGACTTATGTAAAATATAGACTTTTAAAGTAGAGAAAAGGATATTTCTTCCCACAGATGTTACTTTACATTTGATTCCATTCACATGTTAGACATGGTATACTTGTTAATTAAATTAGTAGATCTCATGTACTGGTTTTATGTGTCAACTTGACACAAGCTGGAGTTATCACAGAGAAAGGAGCCCCCTTGAGGAAATGCCTCCATGAGATCCAGCTGTAAGGAATTTTGTCAATTAGTGATCAAGGGTGGGAGGGCCCCTTGTGAGTAGTGCCATCTCTGGACTGGCAGTCTCGGGTTCTATAAGAAAGTAAGCTGAGCAAGCCAGGGGAAGCAAGCCAGTAAGTAACATCTCCCCATGGCCTCTGCATCAGCTCCTGCTTCCTGCTCTGTGTGGATTCCAGTCCTTATTTCCTTTGGTGGTGAACAACAATGTGAATGTGTAAGCTGAATAAACCCTTTCCTCCCCAAATTGCTTCTTGGTCATGATGTTTGTGTAGGAATAGAAACCCTGACTAAGACATTTCATATATTTTAAGTCATTGGTTTAGGAAAGTTGAAAGTAGGGGAAACAGTAAAAATATTATTCAAACAAAGCACACATGTTCCTCTTGAAATGTCACTCATACACAATTTCCACCAAGTAAACACTGAGCCACAGATACCTGCTGTTGTCAAACACTGGCTGCAGGTGCCACTCTCAAGCTAGGCTTGTCACACTCATTGCCAATGCTCTCTCTGTGTTAGCATGGACAGTTGGTGCTTCTCCATATGTTATAATTTTGACCTTGTGATAAAGAGCCAGTGTGTTCTACTCTGTGCTGAATATCAATATATATGAATGTGTTTGTGCTGGGCAACTGAGCATCCAGGGCTTCAAAATGAACCTTTATATGAGTTTTGAGATTCTTAAATAAGTTAACTTAATTAGATCATGGAATTACGTGTAATCTCTCTCTACATAGTTATTGTAATTTATTATTTTTTTACCATTTATTACAATTACAAACAATTACAATGTAATTATATACATGTAATACATGTATTTATACATGATATATATACACATGATATGTATATATATACATATATACATATATATATAAATGTGTGTGTGCATGTGTGCTTATAAATGTTTCAGAATAAAGCATGATAGTATTCAGTAGCCAGTGTTAGGTGAACATTTCTAAGACTAGATACCAAAACCAAGTTCTACAGCTTATATGTCACCAAAATGAGAAATATTTGCTCTACAAAATACATGAATTCATTAAAAGAATTAATACAAAATTCATTAAAAGAATGAAAAGAAGAGCTACATCCTGGAAAAGTGCTCACATGTGCCATTTTTGAAACAGGGCTTCTGTGTAAAATGTATTAGGAACTCTTAGAGTAAGTACAACAAGAATAACAAAGTAATGGGAAAGAGAGCAAATACTGTGAGATTACCTCACAACAGCATAAGGGTGACAAATATGCACATGATGTTCATACTATTACCAGTGAGGAAAAGCAAATTGAAGCCATAATGAAAACTACTATTTGTTAAAATAGCTTATATCAGAAAGATATGCAGCATATAAGAGCAAAGTAGATGGGAGGGGATCAGAAGAACCACTCAGATGCTGACAGGAACCTGACAGAACATATAGCTATGTAATGATACAAGTTAAAAGATAGAGGCAGATGAGACTGCCTTTAGAGATGAAAATGTTAATACATGCTGATAAAATATTAAAGTCACTGGAAATGGTAAATAACTAAACATTTTGATAAAATATTAAATTCACTTGGAGTGGATAAATAACTAAACAATTTTACATCTAATTAAATTACCTTGGTATGCATTTATTTTAACTCACAAAAATTTATAGTGACACTGCTATACCTATCTATTGTAATATTTTTGGAGATTTGAATATTTAAGCATCCTATGCCAAATTCTATAATTCATATAATGCATACAAGCTCCAGAAACAAAAATTAAGTAGTTTATCATGAAAACAGAAACAGAATTATTAGTTAAAAGAATCCATGTTTCATATGGTCTCACTGACAAATGATACCAAACTTTTATTATCAGTAGTTTAATGAAATGTTCTGAAATAGAAGAATGCTCCCAAGTTCACTCTATCTTAGTATCAAAACTGGGTACTGGTATCACCAGAGTTCAGCCCAGTGTGCCCTGTAACTAAAGCAGCATATATGCTCAACCTAGTGCTGCCAAGCAAACACAGAGGCAGACACCACAACCAGGTCATATTCATGTCAAATATGTGATGTTACTATGGCACCAACACATCCATCAGTGTAATGCACATGTTATCAGCACACAGGACAAAACTAATATTCTAAATGAAGGGAAAAATCTAAATTTCAGTACATTTTTCTGACTAAGACAAGAACCTAGCAAACTAGGAAGACTGTAACATATCATGTTACACCATTAACATCTAGGAGTAGGAGAGAAGAGTTTGGAATCATATTCATGACAAAGAGACCCATATTCCACAGAGAAGTGCAATGTGTTCAGTTACTAATCATGTTAGGGTTTTCCACTTATATTTCCATAGCTCTTTAATTCTATCATCAGAATGAATAAAAAGCGATGGGTTTATAGAGACTAAAAGAAGGCTTGCCAGCAGTGTGGCCACCTGGGATGTTACACCTGGGGTGCAGCAGCAGCAGGTTCCCAAAACAGGGTAAGAAATGGAAGCAGCATTCTTGATGCTGACATACATATCTCATGAAATATTAATAAGATTTCCACATGAACATTGTTTGAAGGGAAAGTTCACAATTGAGGGAAAATTAAATTACTAGGCAATGTCAGGCAATGTGAGGATAGTAATTATGAGTTCTCTTGACTTCTTTTCTACTCACAAAGACAGACCCAAGAGGTCTCCTTACAGTGGCTCTGCTTCATCCTTGCTCTTTTATCATACCATAGCTGAAGTCAATCCTAGCATCCCTACAGAGTCCTCAGGGCAAAGCCACAACTACAATGATACTGGACTCAGACAGAAAGAAAGGACGGAACTGTCTTAGATCAGGAAGTGTAGCTGGTGCTCATGGCCAGTCATCAGATTTTCATTTGCTCCCAAAGCACTACAGTGTGTGAATCAGTGTCAGAAAGTGTTAAAAACAGTGAGACAGATATTAGATACCTGGCTACCCAAAACAAGATTATCCCCCTAGATTATAAAGATTTAGCAGCAGCTACACTGCTGTAGGTTCTCAATTATATTCGCTATCATGGTGGTGAGAAGAAGCTGCAATTATGGAAAAATCATAATTAATCTAATGGTGTTAATATCGTGAAAGATCAATTATTAGGTGAGGGTCAGTTTGCTGATTTAAGACAACAGATGCAATTTGATGTCAATAGCTTTAAGAGTCTAAAATGAAATGAAGGATCAAGGGGAAAAAAATCTATGTCATTCACAAAAATTATGCAGAGCCCCAGAGAGATTTTTACTGACTTATTACGTAGATTAACATCTTCTGTAAGCAGGGCAATATCAGATCCAGATGCAAGACAGGTATTAATTGAAGCTTTAGCTTCAAAAATAAAAATGCAGAGTATAAAAAAGTTCTTAGACCTTTTAATTTAAAAGCTTAATTAGCACTCATGGATGAATGGATTAGAACTACTGCTGATATTGACTGTAATGATTATGTAATTAGACAAGCAGAGGCCAATAATCCTAGATATCAAAAAATGTCCATTGTTTTTACTCAAGACAAGGTCATTTGAAAGTAGATTGTAGACAAGGCATTTTCTAGAAGACCTTAGCCTTCGGTGGAATATAGAAATTGTGGTAAGGGTAGGTATTGGACTAATGAATGCAGATCACCAAGAGATCATTGAAGTAACCCCTTACCAACGAGAAACTCCCTAAAGGGGCTAGCTTGTACCCTAACAACAAGCAACATAACCCAGGCATTTCCTGTAAACAATCCACAGAGCAACTACAGAAAACTAAACTAAATACTGGAAACACCGTATATTGACATTTTTAGGTAAGATGGCGTGATTGTGTTTGTGTCTGTGTTTAAATGGTTGAGAAGCTTGGCTCACTGGCATGGAGGCAGACATGGAATGCAAGTACCCAACTGTCTAGTTTATGTGTGGATTCATAAAGATCTAATTGTATCTTGATAAACAGAAAGGGGGGCATAACTAGCTGAAACACACAGGATTGTAGAAAAAAACTGATGAATTAGATCAGCCTATATACTTTAAAGATGTTTTAGTGTAAGAATGGAACTCATGGAATATGTTGTGTTGCCTATGGAAGACTATGGATTCCATCAAAATTGATAAAGATCTGATCTGAATAAGAAGAGCTCCCATGTGAAAGGCGTGACTCAAGGAAGGATGCAGAAAGACAGTAACACATATAATGAAAAAGCGCTGCCCCTCCCCAGTGCCGTGGTCATAGCTCAACAAGCCGAAGGAGGAGAGATCATTCATTAGACTGGCAGGCTGAAAATTTTGATGCTGAAATGGATGTTTGCTGAAGGACAGGTGATCAGCACTGCAGTTATGCATGGTCATCATATCAACAGATCCCTATAAGGACATTGGGACAGTTAAGATTAGGAATCATAGCATCAACAATTCTTTATAAAGATATTCAGACTATTTAACTGGTGGGACTGATGCTTGTTTCTGTTGTAATAGTTATATAATAGATTTTTTGTTTAAACAGAAAGGGGAAAGGTATAGAGGAATTTTAATCAGCAACATGGCTGCTCTGGCAAAGGATCACATCCAAAAACCTTCTAGGTCTGTGTGATCCAACTAGAATACAGACACACCCTGTATTGCAGTATGATCTGGCTGGAATACAGACACATCCTTAGTACATACCTTTAATCCCAAACAATGACATCTGATTGAGGTGCAAAGTTACAAATCAGAGAAAGATTTGACAGAATGAGTCAGAGATAGGATATGCCCAAATCTCATGAGAAGCTATTTAAGAGTATGAAGGAGCTAGAGAAAGGACCCAAGGAGCTGAAGGGTTTGTAGCCCCTTAGGATGAACAGCAATATGAACAAACTAGTACCTTCAGAGCTCCCAGGGACTAAACTAACAACCAAAGAGTACACATGGTGGGACTCATGGTCCCAGCTGCATATGTAGCAGAGGATGGCCTAGTCAGTCATCAATGGGAGGAGAGGCCCGTGGTCCTGTGAAGGTTCTATTTCCCAGTGTAGGGGAATGCCAGGGGCCAGGAAGTGGGAGAGGGCGGGTGGGTGAGCAGGGGGAAGGAGAAGGGAACAGGTTTTTTTTTTTTTTTCTTTTTTTTTTTTGGAGAGTAAATTGAGGAAGGAGATATCATTTGAAATGTAAATAAAGAAAAATGAAAATAAATAAATGAGATAAATTGTTTTATTTGGAAAAAAAACCCGAGTAGCACAGGGAGAACAAGTCGGTTAGGAGTCAGTTCAATTGAGTGGAGTTGAGTTCTTTCATTCCTTCATTTGTGAGTTTGTGCAGAGGCAGTTGAAGCCAGAGAATAAGAAGGATCCAAATGATTAGAACAAATTACTAGAGTTAGGCCAAGCACAGCAATTCAGTAAGAAACCAAGAGAAGCCAGATTGAATCAATCAGCTTGGAGAGGAGTTTGAACCAGAACATCTGAGTTGAATCAGCCAGTCAGAATTCAGAAAGAGGTAGAAAGGGTGAGCTTATTCAGCACCTTTCTAAGGTCACATTTTTGTTAATACCTCTTCTTAAAGACACAGCCATGGGTGTTCAAAGAATTCTTATTAGCCAGATTTGAAAGCAGGGCTTTCCTCATATCTCTGGTAGATTTTATGAGTACATTGACAATGAGTCCAACAGTTAGAGATCCTCTGGAAGCAACTGTTTCTAGCAAAGGGAAAAATGAGTCATTTTTGCCTTCAACTATATAAAGAGACTTTTTTCATGTTTTTCTTATATGATTATACATGCACTTTAAATGATGGTTATTTATAAGATAGCATGAAGATAACTAAGGCAAACATATCATTGATAGAGTGATTAACATCAAAATCTAGAGTATTATACATATACATATACATATATATACACATACATAAATACATAATACATACATATATGTCCACATATGTATACACATAATAAGATAGATGCTGATAAAATTAGAATGCATAATATATATTAGAATATATTATATAAAGTAGCCAAATAGTCTGGCTTCAGCGTTCCTGGGGATGCTTCTGGGAACACAAGAGCTAGTTCCAAAAGAGATATCTGATGCTTTTCATGTCCAGATAGGTGAACTCATTATAGCATGTTAAAACATCCATATCAGAGGTCACTGTGGTTCATGAGTATCCTTACCAGTAAGCAGTCCTTAACATTTATTGGACTTTCAATCTCAATATGATCTGAAAACCACATTATATGTATTTAAGCTTGTTGGCATTGTTAATTAGTGTACAGGCCTTTTTGAAATATGAAGTCAAGACTAACTTCTCCATGTGCACATTGGTTACTTTGCTTCACTGTCCTCTCTACTGTTATACTTCTCTTGGACCAACATGGCAGTAGTTTATCAACCTATCTTCTCTTTGTTCTCCAAGTCTGTAAGACAGCATTGATCCTGTTCTGTGTACTAGTAAAGGTACTGGGACCAAAACAAGACAGATTCAAATATAAATTAATTACTAGGTCCCACAATGAAGTCAATTATTTTTTTGTTTCTGGGGCTTCATACCTGCCAAGCAGGTGCTTCAGCCTGGAGATACATCCCAGCCCAGTTCTTGGCCTGTTAAACTAAGTACAGTCTAAGTCTTATATCACTTATGGAATGGGCATTAATAATAATAATAATAATAATAATAATAATAATAATAAAGCTACAGCTAACTCTTCCTCAGAGAACAGACTTCATCTGAAATTCTTACTGTCCTGGGATGCAGCATAGTTAACAGCCACACTCAATGGTTTCTTCAGTGGCAAGATGAGGCATGTTTCTGGCCAATGATCACATTACATAAGTAATAGATTCCTTTATGGGAAAACATATCCACAAAGGCAAGGTCACACCAGATCATGTCACCTGCTAATGGTTCATAGCTAATATTTGCTATGGCACTACAGATTGGGCAAGTTCAGTAGGGACACAAGATCCTATCCCACTGACCCTTGATGTCACTACAATCCTTTATCAGTCTACCAGGGTCCCTTGTACATGATGGCTAGATGATAGTGTTCAATCCAGGGTTATTCAGATGGTCATGGAAGTCAAATGAGACTTATCATACTAACATCACACAAACTGTTACAACACAAACAGCAAAACAAACAGGTTTCTGTACTGATGCTAAAAGCCTTACAGGGTCTCACAGTCATCATCAAGGAACTGATAATGAATAGGAATGTATAGTAGGCTGGCATGGAGTTCCTGCACAAGAGCCTACACACAAAAAGGGACATCAACAATATGGGCAGCAAAAACTTTAGCCGTAAGTCATCAAGAATGAAGTGACTGAAGGATCCATTCTGTAGCCTTTGCCATGAACACAGCTTGTTTCTGTTCAAGGAGATGGAGTAAAGGCAGTTGTTCTTTCTTTTCTACCTCTAATATGATAGTTCCTAGCATCAAAATGAACATCTACATCCTTTAACAGTGGAGTCACTTAGGGAAAAATTGCATTTTTATTATTGAGGTAAAACTATAAATTGTAAGCATTCTACATAGTAAGCTTTTATTTGTGTTTATCTGTGTCAAAATGAACTTTTTTGGGATTTTCCAGGTATAATTTCAATATGATGATGATAAAAAGTTATTTCAAATCTTCTGGTAATATGCTTTAGAAATGTCAACCTTGGATACTCTAGTTGTCATGATAACTGCTGGGAGTTAGGCTCCCTTCCTGTGGCTCTGCCAAGACTTTGAAAGATTTTTTTCCTAAAGCTTTGTCTCTCACTGTGCATTCTTCTCTTCTAGTTTTTAACATATGTGCTGAGTGTCCTGGCTAGGTTTATACATAAAAAGCTATATACACCCGGAACTTAAGGCTCTGAATGCCGAAATGGTGGTAGAGAGCCAATTTTAAAGTGAGGTAAATTCAACTTTAAAGAGGTCCTAAGTTGCTCAATGGCAGAACAGGAGACATTTGAGCAAAGACTTGGTAGAAAGAGCCACAGAAAGCTCCTGGTTTGTATTTGGGATTGCGTATGTACAGGAGAGGGGAAGGTGTAGTTTGCAGGGCTTAAATCATCAGCAAAAAGGAGTCTGTTTCAGAAGGGATGCACACAGTATACAAATTGCTGTTAGGATTGGTCTTGTGCACTGTGTATTTAGAGGCTGAGTTCTGTGCCCCAAGATCAGGTTGCAGTCTGGATGTAGGTGCTGCAGAACTTTAGATCTAGTAGAGAGTCTCAGGTAGGAACCAGGAGGAGGACAGAAGAGGTGGAAGAAGAAGGTCGCCATGAGGATGAACCATGAGCATATGGCAAAGAAAAGATTGTCTTGGGGACATACGTGTAACAGAACCAGACTCAGATGGCAAGCAACATGGCATTTATCTGATTTTTAATTGCCTAATCAGGTTATAATAGTCTCAGAACCTGCCCAGTTTAGACTCGATACCTGTTAATAAATTCTGATGTCTCTGTATTATTCATCAGGAACTAAACAGGAGTGGACTAGAAACCACCCATAAAATTATTTCTACATATGGTTTTCACTATCAAGCATAAAATCAAAGATTGGAACAAAAGGTTCAAGAATTAGGATAAAAATTCCAGAAACTATAGCCCGACCAGAAATAAGGCAGTGGTGGGTTAGCAAAACAGAAGGCCTGGCCCTTTAAGGAAAGAAAGCAGGACACAATGGTGAGGCCAACTGCTGCTGCCGGCCCCTTACTTATGCAGTGCATCATGGCAGTTGCTGGGGCAAGGTGAAGTCTGTGAGCAGCAGATAGTGAGCAGGGAACCTGAGCCTAAAAGCACACCCTGCAGGCAAAAACTTCCCACATCTGGGGTGGATAGGCTCGATTCCAGCCAGTACACATGAACATGAGGGTTGGATCACATGGTAGGGCACAAGGGCCCTAGACAGGTCAGGGAACACACGCCAACCTGAGGATAGGGCACAAAGCACAGAGGCTGCAGTTTCTCTGGTGGGCAGAACTGTCCTTTCTTTGTGAATAGAATAGTGTGGGGGGGTGGAGCTAGCAGGCAGCACAACGTGATATCTATATCATCTATATCTATATCGAGGCAGATAGATATTCTGTGTTAAAGTGGGGAAAAGCACAACAGCACCATGCATTTGGATTCCTTATAATTTTGCTATACTTACCAGCATAAAATAATTATTTCCCAATAACAATTACAATTTTATATATCATTTTTAAGAGAGATTTAAAAAAGGCATACCTAGATAGGAAAGAACTAAAAGATGGAATGCTGGGTTAGAGGTCATAGAACAGAGATTAGAAAGATCTGGAATCTACAGCCACAGTAGAAAAGGTAGTTCTAGATGGGAAAAAAATTCACAAAGGCTTGAGGAATTAGAATGGCAACCCATAGAGATACAATCAACATATTAAATTAAGAGCACAAATACTATTTGCTGCCACCTTACAACAATGTCATATTACAGATTATGTATTTTATAGACTTTAAAACAATTAAGATATGTGTATATGTTGATACTCTATTATTAATACATGCTCAGAATTCCAATATGCTTTTGCCTTAAATTCTGAAAAGCATGAGTCTGAGATTGCACATTTAATAGAGATGGCGGCTTTCTTGGAGATGACATTGCAGATTGAAGCTGGTGGTGTTTCAATATATATATCCATTAGAACGTAATAATTTTTAAACATTATTACATAAAACCTGTTACAGCTTACAATCATACAGGTCAAGCAATTGTAGAGAGTTCTAGCAGAACTTTAAGAAAATGCGTTAGAAAAACAAAAGCGCTGGCTGACAGGAGCCTGATACAGCTGTCTCCTGAGAGGCTCTGACAGTGCCCAACTAATACAGAAGTAGAGGCTCACAGCCATCCATTGAACTGAGTACAGGGTCCCCAATGAAGGAGCTAGAGAAAGGACCCAAGGAGCTGAAGGGTTTGCAGCCGCTTAGGATGAACAACAATATGAACTAACTAGTACCCTCAGAGCTTCCAGGGACTAAACCACCAACCAAAGAGTACACATGGTGGGACTCATGGCTCCAGCAGCATATGTATAGCAGAGGATGGCCTAGTCAGTCATCAATGGGAGGAGAGGACCTTGGTCTTGTGAAGGTTCTTTGCCCCAGTGTAGGGGAATGCCAGGGCCAGGAAGTGGGCGAAGGTGGGTTGGTGAGCAGGGGGATGGGGGGAGGGAACAGGGATTTTTGTTTGTTTGTTTGTTTGTTTATTTAATCTAATTTTTTTCTTTTTTTTCAGAGGGGAAACTGGGAAAGGAGATATCATATCACATGTAAATACAAAATATATCTAGTAAAAAATGAAAAAAAAGAAGGTAGATATATGATTGATAGGCAGATAGACAGATTAATACACAGAAAAAAAAAGGAATGAAATGTGTCATTTGGAATTTGATTCAGAATAATCCAGAACATTGGAAAGTGGAAGAGGGAATTACAAAACATTACCTATTAATGAAACTAAAGCTGTAAATTAATGGATTGAAATTGAGTAATGAGAGTGATTTGGGAGCTCATTATGCTGCACTATTTCTACAAATGTTTATTTTCCAATATATAACCATTTTTTTTTTAAATATCACTCTACTCTAAGTACCATGGTGGAGGGGAGAGAAAGAAAAGCAGAAGGGAGATATAAAATCTTCCACAGATAGATTAAATAATGCTTTATTCACTTTAAAATTTTTAAGTATCAATGAGACAGATAGCACAACTGCTGGAAGACACTGGGATTTAGATGGGATTGATGAACTAGGTAAGTCTATACATATATGATAACCATAGAAAGGAGGGCAGGAAATATGTTGTGTTGGGGAAGAGATTTTGCCTTTATTTCAACAGGAGAGAAAAGGCTGTGGATTCCAACCAAATTGGTAAAAATCAGATTTGACAGGGGGAGACCTCCTGAAGATCTTGGCTGCAGACAAGAAGAAAAAGAAAATCAAAGTAGGTAACTTGTGTTGCTGGTCCATCTACATGGACACAGTTCTAAGACTCTCTCACGGTCCTACACAACTTCAGCTATACATAGTTAATACATCTTATTGACTACAAAATCCTCAGGATTCTCCAAGTCATTGTTTCATATGACATAAATGAAATTTTTTATTACAGTTATAATAACCCAAACTAACTTATAAAGTCAGAGGCCTCTCACCTGCTCGTATAAAGAGCAGAGAATCCTCTTTAATTTATCTGTGCAACTTCACATTCTTTACCCATGTTAGCACAGAAATGTATATTACTTGTGAGAGTTTCTATGTTTGCACCAATGGGAATGAGATGGCCTTGACAAGATTCACCCTCAAGGATGCTGAGAAAGGATGCTGAGACACTGAGGCACATTTCAGAACCCTGCTTGACCCAGCCTCAGACTGCCTTTTTTTGGCTGTTTCCCTAAAACTTGCTTTCAGGACAGCTTCAGAGAAAGCTGCTGACCCCAACTGGTCCACTCAGACTATCCCTCTGGTCAGACTGTCCCACTCAGGACTTCATTTAAGCCCTGTACTTTCAGAGCACACAGAGACTGGACAGCAATTTTTACAGCTAGCATTCTTAAGACTGGCCAATATCCCAATTTTGTTGTGCTCTCAAAAGGAAACTATGCCCTAAAGTCAATAGGAAGCAATTTTAAGAGACTAATGCCCCATTCCCAAAAGATTGGGTGAATGTTTTATTTTGTTTGTTTGTTTTTTTTATTATTGGATACTTTCTTCATTTATATTTCAAATGTTTTCCCCTTTCCAGGTCTCCCCTTCAGAAACCCCCTATCCGATCCCCCGCTGCCTCTATGAGGATGCTCCCCCACCTACCCACTCACTCCCATCTTCACACTCTGGCATTCCCCAACACTGGGGCAATACCCTCAGGCTCAAGGGTCTCTCCTCCCACTGATGTCCAACAAGGCCATCCTCTGACATATGTGTGGTCAGAGCATGGATCCCTCTATGCGTACTCTTTGGTTGGTTGATGGTCCAGTCCCTGGCAGCTCAGGCAGGTCTCGCTGGTTGACACTGTTGCTTCCTCCATGGGGATGCAAAACCCCTCAGCTCTTTCAGTCCCTTCTCCAACAACTCCATCAGGTAGCCCACACTCAGTCCAATGGTTGGCTGTGAGCATCCACCTCTGTATTTGTCAGGCTCTGGCAGAGCCTCTCAGGAGACAGCAGTAACAAGCTCCTTTCACCAAGCACTTGTTGGCATCCACAGTAGCATCTGGGTTTGCTGGCTGTATATGGGATGGATCTCTAGGTGGGGCAAAGGAAGTGGGTTACAAATTACTAAATGTTCTTGATTAGGAGGAAACAAGGTATAAGAGGTTAGACTTAGAGATTTCTTTCTTTCATTTTCTTTCCTCTATCCTTTTCTTTTTCTTATGTAGGGAGCGGGGGGAAAGGGAAGAACTAATGATGGAAAATGGATATAGGAATAAGAAAAATGTAGATTACTGAAACAATTTCTAGACCAAAAGATATAAACAAACCAAGTATTTTTCATTTGGTATAGACTTCATATACTGATACAGTTTAAAGTTATATTTTTACAGAAATAATAGGATGAAAGGGTAGATTATTGAATCTACTTCTAGGCCAAAGAACATTAAAAAACCAAATATTTTACACTCATTATGAATTTTGTATGTTGATACAGATTAAAGTTATATTTTGTTACAGTATCCTATATATATAGGTTTCAACTCATGGTTAGGGTATCATAGCTATGTGATTCTTAAATATACCATGTTAAGTTCTAGTACATTTGAAAGATGCTATTTCAAACTGTTTAGGATAATTAATTAGTACAAATTAGTAGTCAGTCGAGCTTACGGTCATGTTAGATACTAGTTTAGTTAATTACAAAAATATGTTTTCTAGGTTGGACAGATAGTAAATAGTTAGAAACAAGTAATGTTTGTCTATTCAGATATGCAATAGATAGATAGATAGATAGATAGATAGATAGATAGATAGATAGATAGATAGATGGTCTTCAAAAACCTTAGAAGTCTACAGAATATGGCATTTAAAGATGTTTTATTGTAAAAGGTCTTTTTGGACAATGAGACAAGTCTGCTCCTGGCAGCACCCTCATTCTAACTCAAGGAAGATGATGAACATCAAAGAACCTCCATATGGCACTTGCATCATATGTAGCAAGCTAGCAATCAAGACAGAAACTGTCCTTGTCTCAAGTGCAGATAAAATGCTGTCCACAATAAAAGTCTCACAATAAAAGATTAAGTTATTTAGGGTTTTAAAAATGTTTCTAGGTATAAGGAGATGTTTTTAGATTGGTAATACAAGTTATGACAAAATTCATTAGGTATAGAACTCTAAACTCACCAAGATAAAAGAACTTTCTCCTAAGCTTCAAAATACAAGTGGATTGGACATTGTGACTGCAACTCTTACATGATGGTTTCCATAATTGTTCTTATTGTATAAAGTTTACTAGTGTAAGAGGAAGAGCCTTTCATTGGATTAAAAGGGGAGTAGTTAGGGTCTCTTTTGTGTGCTGTGTATACAGATGCTGAGTTCTGTGCCCCCAAATCAGTCTGGACATGGGCATTTTCCATGTGCATTGACCAATGTGATGTAAAGAATGCTCCCCAATAATCTCTGATTAGGTAATAAAAGTCTAGCGTCTGTGGCTGCACAAGGGAGAGAGAAGGGACTTGAGATCAAGTAGTAGAGGGGTCTCAGGTTGGAACTTCAAGAAGGAGAGAGGAGGTGGAAGAAGGAGGTGGCCATGAGGCAGGATAGACCATGAGGATACATCATAAGCACGTGGCCAAGATATGCTCGCCCTGAGGTGACACTTGCAACAGAGCAAGACTGAGCAAGTAATAGGGCATTTATATGGGTGTTAATAGACTAGTCAGATTATAATAGTCTCAGAACCTGCCCAATTTAGACTTGCAGCTTGTTAATAAATTCTGATGACTCTGTGTTGTTTTCTCAGGAGCTAAACATGAAAGAGAAGAAGGTGAGATATGAGATTAAGTACACTACACATGGGCTCACTGATGCTCCCAGAAGTTGATTGCTTTTGTTCTTATTGACCGGTGTTTCATGACGTTCACATTTTTACTCACTACATTTTCTACCACATACTATAACTATGATTGTTGGTGATGGATCATCTATTAAATTAGTGTCCTAGCTAATATTTATTTTTAGTGTAGTTGAATTATTAAATCTTTTAAAATCTTTTATTATTTTTTAATTATGCATGTGTTTATGGTTATGTGCACATGAGTGCAGGTGCCCTCAGAGACTAGAGGCATCAGATATACCTGTAACTTGAGTTACAGGCTGTTGTTAGCCATTGGGATATCGGTGCTGGGAGTCAAACTCATTCTCTGTGACATGTTCTCATTGGTATGTTCCCGTGAATAGCTAAGATAACAGAAAAAAGATGCCTGAGTCTCTCCTGCAGGCGAGTGGTAGGCTTTCCATTAATGAACCTTAGAATCTCTTTACTAGGAATTTTAGTACTGAAAAATGGAGTAAATACTCAGAATTTATAAAATGCATTAAATTCTGTGTAAACTATTGTTTTTAGTAATATTTGAGGCTTGATATTTGTTTATTGAACTAGCTATTCAAAAAAAATCCATAGTGGTGGCGCACGCCTTTAATCCCAGCACTTGGAAGGCAGAGGCAGGTGGATTTCTGAGTTTGAGGCCAGCCTGGTCTAAAGAGTGAGTTCCAGGACAGCCAGGGCTATACAGAGAAAAACCAAAAAATAATATCCATGATCAGTTTGTAGACTTTTACCATCATAAAGTCTATAATCCTTTCATGTCTTATAATAATATTATCTCACATAGCAAAACTCATCTTTCGGCTCCATTGTCAAATAGCATCATTCACATTATAACCATCTAAATGGTGAATATAAAACACACCTCTCATAAAGTGGTCATCTTGGATCCTGGACCAAAGTTTCCTTGCTCCCTTACCTCCTTGTCAAGGATTATTACACATTCTTTGAGATATATTGGCATTGAGATTTCTTCCTAAATGAGCTCCTTCTGGTGGAAAGGAGGCAATAATGAAAGGAGATATCAGCTCTCATGAGCCAGCAGTTATTTACAGAGGTATGTACAGACCTGCCATTTTATGAAAGAATATAGGGAGTTCTTTCCAAATCACAGAGCTGAGGTGATGAGCTGGTAGTGACAGACAGAGTGATGAATTTTGCCAGGGCTATCCTGAAGAAGAAGAAAACAACTAAGTGAAACTCACTGCTCTGAGAGAAGAGTCTCCCTAAAACACAAAAAGAAAAGAAAATGTGAAAAAGATTACCTCTGTATTCAATTTATTCTAAAACACTAGTGTTCTTTCATATAATTAAGAAAAGTAATCAGGGGTGTTTGGAGTGCAGCCCAGTGGTAGAGTGCTTGCCTGATAGGCATGAATCCTTAGGCTCCAGACCTGGAACTACAGAAAGAAATAGTAATTAATAGAAGAAAAAAATTTAACAGGAACACCCAAAACCCAATTCTCAGTCCTAAATGAAAGGTAAAGTTTGTTGCCTAGAATAAAAGTAGTTAATAAAGCAATAGACATTGAGCAAAATATATAGCTATTCTTATAATTCCACTGTGATCCTCCAGGTACAAAATATAGGATAGAACTAATTAATGTTATAAAATAAAATGAATTAACTTTTAATTCATAACAAATCAGGTTATAAGTTAACATTATTTGACTCCAAATCAAGTGTACATAGACATTTTCCTCAGACCTGCATACTCAAAGCATTCCTTTATCTATAACTAAGTCCTAGGATTTGAACATGAAATGATATTAGAGTGGGAAATAGAATGGAAAGACCTAGTTCAAAGCACACTGGGTATTGCCAGGGTCTAGTTGCCCACAGTCCAAACTACAATGGAGAGGAATCCAAAAGAGTGTGTCAAACAATTTCATCACTGAAATTGTTAACACTGATTCACTGATAATATGGACTATTAGAAATAAAATTGGCAGCTGATTTCCAAAGCTTTTCCCTCAACCATGCCTGACTATTCAGCCATATATGTTCATGACACCAGAACCCAGGTGGGGTGTTCTGTAGGTTCCAGGACAGCTGCCATGTGTAGTAGCCTAGGGGAACAAACCATGGAGCCTATTGACCTAGATGACTCAGAAGGGCTACAGGAGATGATAACAAGAACTTGAATCCAGCAGTCTGGGTAGTATTGTGTGAAGCAGCAGCCTGTCTTCTACAATCTGTCTAGAGTACTGCACTGTGTTAAAATCCCCTCCCACCTAGTTCACAAGCAGGCAACATGGTGACCAGGTGAGCAGGACCCTGGCTTCAGGTAGTGATTCTGACACCCTGGGCTGATTAGGCCCTGGAGACTATACTGTCCCAGAAGTATTTTGGACAATCTACTATACCAAACTCCCCAGGACCACATGTTCTTGTATCCTATAAGTTCACAGACATTGGCATCAATAACAGAATAAAGAGGGGACAATGGACTGTGACATGTGTCAGAAAGCTAGGGACTCTCTGTTTTCATGACTAATTTTCCTGTTTAGGAGATTCTGGATTGTTCTATGAAAATCGTGAAAGATTTTGATCACAGCATAAGTTAAATAAGTTTGTTCATTTGTGTAAAACAAGGAATGGAGGCAGAAGAACCACAAGTATTTACCTTGAGAGGTAGATCAGCCATGGTGAAGGAACAGAAGATACATCAAAGGAGTGTCTCACATCTTTGATTGCACCTTTTTATAGCTCTGATGTTGGGCAAGACCAGGAGTTCCTGATCCTTGGTGTCTCACTGAGTATCTCATCTCCTGATTGCACCTTGCTGACACTCGTTTAGTGAACTTTCATAGACTTTAGTTAAATGAGCATAGAAATGGAATATACATGTAGTTGAAGAACTACATTGGATGGATTCTATCCAGAGTCATTCATGAGCGACTGGGTAGGATTAGCAGAAGACTGACATGGTAATTAGCAGTGCTGTTTCACTGTCAATCATCTGCCGCTGGTAAGTCTGTGATTCTGCTAACTTTGTAGAAAATGTAGCACTGGGGGGATTGGTAGAGGGTATGAAGCAATCACAAGCTAATTTTCACAGATCTTTGGTAATTTAATAGGAAATGACTTTAATATTGAAATATTAATAGTGAAATGGCTTCCATTTTCCCAGAAATTCCTGGAAATGCCGAACCCAGGAAGATGTCAGCAGTCCTCAGACAGTATGAACAGAGTCTTCATCTTGGAACACTATCTCCCTAAACCAGATTCTGAAAATGAAATTACGAGTACTCACTTTTATTCTCACACATTTACATAATGACCCATTATTTAATGATCACCTGATTTGTTGAGTACAGCTTCTATATAGAAAAAGCCAATTCCAGTATCTACTACCAACCATAGCAGAGCTTAAAAGGCACAATAGATTCAAAGGGTCACTTAACTTTGTGGAGACAAGAACCTTCTTGGAGGTCATTCCTCATCAGATTTAGGAAGGGAACATCTTATCAAGATACCTCTAGCAGCATATGATATTGGAAGCTGGAGGTATACTGAAGCTTTCTGGATACCCAGGTCAGTCCTGTGCTCCAGACTTATACAGTTGAAATCTCTTGATATTCCTCATCTTTCTAATCTTTGCTTTTCTTCAGCCTTCAGTTAAATCAACATTAAAATAGGTTGGTTTTGTAAGGGATGAATACCATTTTCCTTGGATCCTAGTAAGTTCCTGTAATATTATCTTGTTATGAAATGAGTCCAACCAAGAGGCTCTCTTTCTTACTGTCCTATCACATAATCATTGTCACTCACAAAGGCTCCTGCCACATTACCATTCTGTGAGCCCATCCATCTGCCATGAATCCATCTACAATGCATCTACCGTGATACTTTCTCCATCTGTCATGAATCCATCTTCCATGGCACTATCAATCGTGAGTCCACCCACCATGACACCATGTAACATGATCTCCTATGATGTCATAGATCCTGACATCATTGCTTTGATATTATGTGCTACAATATCATCCACCATAAGTTAGTGCTCCATTATTCTGTGCATCATGAAGCTACTTACCATAAGGCTGTATACAAGGGGCAGCCTGAAACTTCTAAATCTGTAGGTAAATTTTGTTCCCATAAAATATACCACCTCACATCTTTTATTGTAGCTATAGAGAAAAATCTAAGATACATAGAAAATGAACAGTCAGTCTTGACTGCTGTTCTGTGAGCATACTTCATTTGACTTACAAATCCAGAGGACGCACTCCTTTAAGAGCTAGCAATTGAGACACAAAATTTTCTCTCATTTTTACTTGAAGAGACTTTATTGTTAAACCACTCTTTTTTAAAATCCAAGCTGAATACTAACAGACACTAACAAGTAAGTTGCACACAAATATAGTCCCTTTGAGTGACTAATATAATAATAATAAACTTACAGTTAATAGCTACGGCTTATGAAATCATAATGAGTCCATTGTCAGGCACTGTGTCTATGGTGCTGAAAGGCTCCATTAATTCTCAGCATAGTGGATCCTCAGAATTCATATTCATCAAAACTATGGTCTGAATGAAGAGAGGGGAATCATACCAATTAGGTTTTCCATATAGTTTTTATTTTAACAAGAAAAACACAGAGAAACTGAAGGTTTGTACAGTTCAGTGAATAAGACAAATGCAGAGCCAGTTGTGGTGTATTAAACCCGCGATTTCTGCATAAGAGGTGAATTTAGAAAACCTAAACTTCCAGGCCAGTCTAGGACAACCATGGAGGTCCTATATCAATAAAATTACTGCCTTTCTCTGCCTGAGCCTGACAAATACAGATGCAGATTCTTGCAGCCAACCATACTAAGCAGGGGACCCCAATGGAAGAATTAGGGAAAGGACTGAAGGAGCTGAAGGGGTCTGCAACCCCATAGGAAGAACAGCATCAACCAACCAGACCACTTAGAGCTTCCAGGACTAAACCACCAACGAATGAATACACATGGAGGGACCCATGGTTCCAGCCACATATATAGCAGAGGATGACCTTGTCTGGCATCAATGGGAGGAGAGACCCTTGGTCCTGTGAAAGCTCTATGCCCCAGTGTGGGTTTGGCAGAGGGGAAGCCAGGAAAGGCAATAACATTAGAAATGTAAATAAATAAACTATCCAATAAAAAAAAACTACTGTCTTTCAAAAACTGTAATATGAATAACGTGCTTGGTCTGACTACAGGCTCTTTTCATGTGTGTTGCCTGTGATGACTGAGAGATGGAAATTTGTTCTGGATTATAGGAGTTGGTAGAATCCAAATACATAGAGTTCTTCCCTGGTTGCAATAGGAAGTACAGTGAATGTACAAGAATAGTCGTAAGAGGAAAGGGGGTGCAGCCTGCTCCTAGGGAAGTTACCTCAGACCAGGAACACATGCAGTCTGCAAGAACCTCAAGCCTCCATCCACAAAGAATCAGATTCTGCCAGTCCTTGAGCAGACACTGGTCTTCCCCGGGGCTCTGCTCTTGGTAGGCTAAGATTTAGTTATTGCTTTGTCAGCCATCTCAGTGTTGGAAGTTCATTATGGTAACAACAAGAAACTAACCTTGACACCTGGAACATTGTATAGGACAGAAACACGGTGATCTCTGAAGCTGGCTGACTGCCAGCCTAACTCCACATTCAACGAGAAGCTTGTCTCCGTGGAATAAGCTGGAAAGTGAATGGTAGAGTAAGACATCAAAGTCCTCCTCTGGCTTCCACACATGAATGGGTATACATACATATGTACAGTAAACACTCACACGCACACACAGAGCCATCTATTTCACATACAAAAAATCATGATACTACACAGAAGTTAAGGTAAGCCCTCTAAATGGAAAATGATTCACTTCTATTAGTAATTTGTAATTCCCAACTAAAATGGTACTGAAGACTGTTCTCTCCACAGTGGTTGGGAGACAGACAGACAGACAGTACACAGTACTGACTAGCCGTGCTCGCACTCACAGGCTCAGGCCTAGCTCATGGGTGCATCCTATGTTATAAGTGTGGAAGCCAACTGCACAGAACTGCCCTTCACAACTTGAAGTTCACATTTTTACTTAGAAAAATCTGCTTTAATTCTATCTGGCAAAGTATTCCTATAATCGTACCCAGATACATTTTTGAAACTATTTGTAATGCCTTCATTGTTGTAGCAAACTTTGAGGAGAAAAATAATTAGAACTGGTGATCAGCAGGCTAAATTATACAGCACTATAAATGAAAAGGGGATGTCACTCTGCAAGTATTTCAGGGTGTACTAAGATGACCTCCTGTGACTAGGTAAAAAAAAAATTAACTGGGAACAACAGACCCCTGATATATATAATTTTCACCAGGCACAGGGTGTATAACTTCATTTTAAGAGATGTGGCTGTATGCATGTAGCTTTGGGTAAAGGGATGGATCACGACCTGCCATAGGTAAAGTGGAATCCATGCAAATGTCTCAGGGACTCATGGGTCTACAGCTCAGGGGCATCAGCCCCTCCAAGCTGTTGATTTCACCATGGGGTCTCATTAGTCAGCAAGAAAGGTATATGACAGTGCAAAATGGGAAGTCACAGAAGGCAGAATTTCCACATCTAGACAATGTTTGCTTCAGCTATAGGAGGGTATATACATCCAAACTATAGATACATTGTGCATTTTACTTTTAAAGAGGAGCTAAATTAAATCCATAGTCGATGTCTTTGGGAAATGCTCTCTGTTGTCTAAGTACACTGAGATGCATTATTATTCATGAGTTTCAAAGTAGTTGGCAGTAGTGTTATTTATACCAAAGATGTTCACTTCTGTTCCTATCCAACCAGGTCAAGGAAGAAGAAATCTTGGCAAAAAATGCCATACTTTATTTTCATAATTTAAAAAAAAATCTTTATTTTAAAATTTCTAAATATTGTCTTTTAAAAAAAATTATGCGCCTAATCCCATAGAGACTTGATGCTTCAGGAAGAGGGAACCAGAAAGGGTGTGGTGAGGTAGCAGTGAGTGGGTAGGGGGGTATGGGTGGACAGGGGCACACCCTCTCAGAGGTAAAGGGGGTGGGATGAAGAACTCTTGGATGGGGAACTGGGGCAACATTTGAAATGTAAATAAATAAAATAATTTTTAAAATTAAACTTGTTCTTTGACAATTTATTTCATGTAGATAATACGTTCTGATAACTCTCCCCCACCCTGTTCTAACTCCCTGTCAACAGCCCATCTTCATCTGTGTAACAATGCAATGTGATACACTCTGTAGCAACCATCTACCTTGAGCAAGCAGGGCTAGAGAATCCATGCTAACAGGGAGTTACATCAGTGTCTCTGCCCTTGCCTCTCATAACACTGGCTGTTGTCATTTACAAACATCCTCCCTGGCTTGATTTGATTGTTTTAAAGGCACAGTAACTAGATGAACATAAGAACTGATTGGGGTATTGTAAAGTCTTATCGCTTTTTTTTTTTTTTTTTTTTTTTTTTTTTTTTTTTGTGCCTTCAAGCCTTTCTTATACTTTCAATAGCTGGCTTCCATGTCAACTCAACTTGACGAGTGTTTTCAGCTTGCTGGGCTTTGGTTTCCAGCCCTGCCTCCAGCCTTCTTACACCATTCCTGCAGCAAGTGTTATGGACCATGCACTACATTCATAGTCTAGTTGAAGAAGTGTCCTCTCCTACTGCTAGGACCTGGGTTTGCTGTAGGGAAGTCTCAAGGTGAAGCACACCCAGCTGTTTCCCTCCTGCATTGACTGATCCATCGCACAGTCAAGACTTTTCTGTGATTCACAAGACTTCAAGGGGAGGATGCCAAGGAGAGTGAGCATGGCCATCCATGTTCTATGTGGAAAGGAAAGGCACAGGTCACTGTGACTGAAGATACATTCTAATCAGAATTGATGAAGCTTCTGCGATCTCGGGCAGAGCTCTTTTTTTATTTTTTTATTTATTTTTTTTTATATATTTTCTTTATTTACATGTAAATTTTCCCTTTCCCAGGTTCCCCTCCAAAAAAACAAACAAACAAACAAAAACAACAAGAACAAACCCCTTTTGCCTCCCCCCTCCCCATACCTGCCACCCCACCCTCTCCCACTTATTGGCCCTGGCATTCCCCTACACTGGGGCACAAAACCTTCACAAGGCCGAGGTCCTTTCCTCCTATTGATGATCGAATTTGCAATCTTCTACTATGCACATGCTGCCAGAACATTCAGTCCCACCCTGTATAGTCCTTGATTGGTGGTTGGGTCCATGGGAGCTCTGAGGGTACTAGTTAGTAATTGTTGTTCATCCTAAGGGGCTGCAAACCCTTCAGCTCCATAGAACCTTTCTCTAACTCCTTCATTGGGGACAGTGTACTCAGTTCAATGAATAGTTGTGAGCCTCTACATCTGTATTAGTCAGGTATTGTCAGAGCCTCTTAGGAGATAGCTATATGCTTGTCCTTCCTTCAGTCTCT
>JADRCD010191913.1:0-10618 GCA_019843815.1 Montemys delectorum
AAAAAAAAAAAAAATTCAATTCTCTTAAAACTACAGAAATAAGCGCTGAGTCAGCAAGGAGCCTGGGCAGGCCTCCCAAGCATTTCCACCTACCTCTCTCTGCTGACCTGTTGCCCAGAGGGGGGTGGGGAGGGAGAAGAGCAGCCCTTGCTGCAGGCCTATGGAACCTGTCACACTAACAGGCTGCTGTAGCTAGCCCTACAGCTATCACCCAAGCCTGGGTAATCAGATCCAAGGCGCTGTCTCCCATACAGAAGGGTATCTGCAGCCAACACAGCCTCAAAGGTTAAGTCTCACATGAGCGAGTCTTCATCAAATGCTCCGGATGAAAATGCCGCTGGGACGAGCGAGACTCTACCCACACTACTAGTCTTTAGAGGTCTTTTCACCCTCAGAGTCTCCTTGCCTGTCTCTTCCCTTCTTCCCAGTCTCCCCCTTTCCCCCCTACCCCAAAGAACTCTATTTTAGCTTAATGGTGGGGGTTCAGAGGAAGCTTCTGGCAACTCCTGGGGTGGGTGAATCGGTTCTGCCGCCTCCAAGGGGACAAGGCACGCTTTGGGCTCGTGGGTATCACAGGGCTCCTCCTGTCCCTTTAAGGACTCCAGCGGCTCCTGGATCTGCGCCTGGCTGTTCATCTTCTCTTCGGCTTCGATCTCCTCTGATGTGGGAATGGAGTTCTTCTTAGGGCGCCCCTTAGGTTTTGTGGGTGCTTCCTGTCCACCTTTAAGGACCTATGTGGAGGAGAAAAAGGAAAGTTATTGAATCCCCCCATTCTGCTCCTGCTCCATCCTCACACAGCACTGTGTATTCCCTCGGGATAGCAAAGCCACAGGGTTTGGCCACACATATTTTAAGGCTATCCCACCCTGTAGCCAGCTTCTTCCATGCTCAATGGATTTTAGCCAGCACCGAATACTTTGGCATTAAATACCCTGATCATAAACACAGAAAAATGTCACCTTCTTTGGTAAGGAAAGAAATTAAAGTTCAGATCCTAGGGAGCTAACTTTTAATCTGACTGACAGACTAAAAGAACAGGATCTGTAACAAGCAGGAAAATAAACACATGTGTGTGAAACGGAGCCTGGATCATCTTTTCAAGACAACCTGACAATTCAAGTTAAAAGCTTTTAAATGTGAACCCTTTAAAAAAGAAGTGCCTTACAATAAATTCTCAGCACTCACACTTAAAAAAAAAAAAAAGGTTGATTTGCAAAACATATTCAACACACCAAATGGCCTTTGTTGGTATAAAATATTTATATAGTTGTCCCATTTTGTGATCTATACAAGAACCCCCATGAGACAGGTAGAAATTAATGTTTTCTATATTCACAGTTTACTTAGTAAGGTCCTTCCACCACTGACTCCAACCTCTAGTTCTGTGTAGTCACATTCGAGGCAGCTAGTAAGAAGAGCTTTGGGAAGGCTTGAATTAAATAGAGAAGGGATAGGAGATATTGTTGCTATTTTCTGCATTAACTGGATTCATATCTCTGGGACATCATATCTGAGATGAATACATCTCTCTGAAGGAATGGTTTATTTTCCCTCACTGGATAGTGGTTTTACTTCATGGTTGGCCCACTACTTTTGGACATACGGTAAAGTCAGATTATCATGTGGGAGGATGGAACAAGTTATTGATGTGATCAGAAAGCAAAGAGAAAAAGGAGGAGCTAGGGTCTCAGTGTCCACTCGAGGACACTTCCCAGTGACCTAACTTCCTTCCACTGGGCTCCACTTCTTAAAGCCTCCATCATTCCTCCACCCCTGACAGCATTACAGGCTAGAGATGGAGCCTCCTTCCTACACGTAGACCTTTGGGGCATTCTAGATCCAAACTAGAAAACATCTCTAACTTATTGCTCCCCTTCTCTGATTGCACAAAAGCTCCTCAAGGACCGGTCTCTCCTGACCAAGACGTTTCTATGTAGTCACCAGGTATTTATCGACTATTTCCTTCTTCAAAACTGGAAGAGGACCTCCTTGGGCTGAACTTCAAGAATGAGCACAGTAACTCATCAGACCCTAAGTTCTTATTAAAACAGCTTTGAGATATAATTTGCATTCATGCTTCATGTATTTAAACTGCCCATTTTAACAATGTTTAGCATAATTGCTAACTTGGGCAACTATCACCTCAGTGCAATTTTGGATGATGCTTCCTCATTGCTAATAGAAACCTTATGCCCATTAGCACTAAGTCATCACCCAGCACCTTGGCCATCAGCCGTCTTTTCACATAAGCAGAATCATAATGTGTGAGCTTTGCTGGCTTCACTCGGCACCGCGTCTGTAAGGTCCGTTTATACTGTAGCACATATTAGAAAATAAGGTTCACCAAATGTCTGTGTCAGTTTGCTGACTCCCTCTCTCATCAGCTGACGGACACTCAGGTCACACCCATCTTTGCGCTCAGTGAATAACGCTGTCATGGGCATGGGTGAACAGATACTGCTTCAAGTTTCTACTCGGACCTCTTTCAGGTCTGTACCAGAAACAGAGTTGCTGCGTCGTGTGGTGACTCTATGATTAACGTTCTGGGGACTCTTGCTAAAGTAGCTGCACCAGTGGGCATTCCAACCAACCATGAGCATGGATTTCAGCTCTCTACTTCCTCACCAATGCTCGTAATCAATCCTTCCTGACTACGGCCATCCTAGCTAGTCCAAAGGAAGGTCTCAGTGTGGTTTTCATTTGCATTTCCCTAATGGCTAACAATGTTGAGCAGCTTCTCATGTGATCTTTTAAAAATAAATTTTAATTAAAAGATAATGATATCATTTCTCCCTTCCTTTCCTCTAACTATCCCCGTCTACCCCTCCCCATGTTGGCCTCCCTCTCAGATTCATGGCCTTCTTCTTTTTCTTAATTGTTTATATACAATTGTTTACCTAAGTATGCAAGTACAGCCTGCTCAATCTCTATACTGCTTCTTTTGTGCATAGGATCTCAGGGTAGACCGTGTACACATCAGTTTTTCTGTTTGAATTGTCTCCTTATAATAGAGTATAAGAGATTTTTAAAAATAATCTAATTCATGTTCCTTATCAGATAGAACACTTAAAAATATCTGTTTCCAAGGAAGGCCAAGTTGGTCATCAATAGGAGGAGAGACCCTTGGCCCTGTGAATGTTCTATGCCCTAGTGTAGGGGAATACCAGGGCCAGTAAGTAGGAGGGGGTGGGGTAGTGAGCAGGGGGAAGGGGGAGGAAGGAGGGAACAGGGGTTTGTTTTAGTTTTTGTTTTTTTATTTTTTTTTTCTTTTGGAGGAGAACCTGGGAAAGGAGATATTGTAAATAAAGAAAACATCTAATTAAAAAAATCTGTTTCCATGCTGAGGGCTCTCTTTTTAGTTCTCTCTCTCTCTCTCTCTCTCTCACACACACACACACACACACACACACACACATACACACACACATCTTTTCACCTTGTGATGATATCTTTCACAAAAAATTTTTTAATTCTCATAAGATCCAACTTAATTTTTCTGTTGTTGCTAACAATTTTTGTGTTGTATATAGGGAGCCACTGTTTAATCCTAAGTCAAGAATAGTTACTTAGGTTTTTTCCTAAGGCTTTTATGATTTTAGTTCTTATGTAGATCTGTGATTTGTTTTGAGTTCATTTTTGGCATACAAGAACCAGGAAAACTGTATGTCTCAATAAACACCTCTTTCCCAGCTGCCATTCTTCTTGACTTATTCCAACCCATCCAGTAGCTCAAAGGGAGGTATGAAGTGACCTCCAACAAGGTATAGACACTAACAGAAATTGCCTCTGGAGAGAAAACACCCGTGTTCCTTCTTGGGTATGTCAATATCTGATTTTGATGTCAGTGCTTTTGAAAGTGCCTGACTGCGCCAAGACAGAATCTCCATGTTGAAAGCAGTTCCACTGAGTATGAAAGAGGTTATACAAAAAGCAGTTGCTCCATGCAGTAATCAAGTTAGAAAAGGGCAGGTCTAAGGAAGCCATCTAATTGGCAAAAGAAAGTCCAGCCCAGCAATTACAGAACGCCACCCACACAGCTTGGATCTACCCCACCTGGCTGTTTTCCTACACCATGAAAAAAAAAAAAAAAAGAGTCAAAACAATCAGACCATTTTCTAAATGGAATAAAACATTCCAGTGCAAGCAATAATTAGGAGATAACTACCCTCCTGGCTGCTTTCCGCATCGACCTCTGGCCCCCTGCCTCCCAGCGCACCTGAGACATGCAATTATCCCAAACCTGCCCTGCATCAGGATTGCACACTCACAAGCACCCTGCAGCCCTCTCTGGGGGCTTGCTTCCCCACCTAGTCCTAGAGACAAGCCGTTCCTTAGTCCAGAGAGGCCAGGCAACCCACTGGTCATGAGGTCACCCGCTTCTTTCTGTCTCTCACAGAAACGCCTAGAATATGGTGCTTCATTAGCTGCATTTATCAGCAGCCCTTGTCTGGACCCTAAATCTAGGCATTTGAATATGGATGAAGATGTCAAGATGGCTCTTCTTGCTTTCTTCCTGGGGCCCTTAGATGGGGTGCAGGCAGTTACCTCAGAGAGAATAGGATGACAGTGTGGAAGGGTGTATCTTCTTTCCTTCCCCTTCCAGACAGCAAAGAGTTGACAGAAAGTGTTTGCAGGGATCAAAGCGAGTCAAGGGGGGAGCTGGTCCTCAATGTAAGAGTCCAAACTTCTCCAGTCTAGCATTCTTTCTGCTTAATGTGCAGGAGCTTGTAAGACTCACTGCTGGCCTTATTGTTTCCTATTCATCCGCACTAACCCACCAGAAGCCAGATTTATGAACTTGGGGAGCGTTTGCTTCTCTCTCCCTTCCTGGCTCCAGCACAGTTGGGACCATGAAATTGATGATGCTGAGGGAAATAGTCTGGGCTCTCCCCGGCATGAGTCTCTCCCACAACATTGCCATTCTCATCGGCTGTTTGTCCCAGCCTGATGTGATGATCCAATGTCCCATTAGGCCTTGAACTGTGTCCCAGTGCCGAATCGGGGGACCAAATACTCAGGACTCCTCTCAACTGAAAGAGAACTTGAGGGGTCCTAGAAGCCTGTAGAATTCACTTTTACCTTCCTATCAGGGCCTCTAAACGTTCAGATTCTTTGAAAACAAGGATTTTGTTGACAATAAACACTAAAAATCACAATGGCTAAAATCCCTTGACTGCATCCCCATGTGGCAAGCACTAGCCTAGGTATTTTATAGATGTTATCTCAGATAGCACAACTCTGTGAAGTAGATGTGAGACTTTACCAAGGAGACACACAGTAACCTGTCCAGCGTCATAGTCATAACTGGTAACAGTTTCACTGAACTGTTCACTCTCTGGAAACAATGAAAAATCAAGTGGCACCCATGTGTGACCCTATAGTCTTTCCACATTCTGGAGTGCGGTTGGATCTGCCTTCAGAAGAGAGCTGAGCGTTAATTCTGCAGACCACTGAAAAATGAGACGTTTTCAGCCTGATACAAATGCCGTGGATCTCCAGAAACGGAATAATGGATAAGCATCCCATCTAATGTGCAAAATTAAATTGACTCAACCCGCTATAGGTCACACATGCTGACCAGTCAAAACTAGTCAGAGATGCTATCTGGCTCTTGGCAGCTTTGTCCTTGGCAGCCTCGAGAGTGAGTCTGAGAATCAAATGCTAATCTTTTTCCAGTTCCAATTAGGTTACTAGCCTTGAGACATCTTTATTACCCAATTATCTTTTTCTTTCCTTCTCAGTACCTGAAGAGATAGCCTTGAAAGAGATTTTAGCAGGGAAATATATGAGGCAATCCAGAGCCCAACAATGCCCTGCTGTTCTGAGGGAGTCTGAACTCAACACTCAACTGCACGCCATGCCTTGTGTGTGGCTCCTGCTGTTCTGAGGGAGTCTGAACTCAACACTCAACTGCACGCCATGCCTTGTGTGTGGCTCCTGCTGTTCTGAAGTTCCTTCTGCCCCTTCTTTCTGCCTGAAGCTTGTTCCTCACCATCACTAGACACACTCCCATCCATCTACTGAAATCAGCTTACGGGCATCTCTTCCACAAAGCCCCCCTCCTCTTCTCTGCTCCTGAGGCAGCATGTCCACCCTTCCACAGTTGCCTTGATTACTCTGTATAACTTAGCTTTCACATCTGTCTCAATGGCTCAACTGAAAATATTTTTATGTTTTGTGTGTTTTAGTTAATATTTTAATTAGCATACAAAGCACTAACTTCATTAAGTATTTTCAAACACCATTTTTTTTTTGTGCTGGCTTTCCTCCGTCTCCTCCATCTCTGCCTCCCCTCGCACTCCTCACATCATCCTTCCTGACCCTTCATCATCTTTTCTCCTCTCAAAGGCCTTTTGGGTCTCGTTACTTACACCCACATCGCAGCCACCACTTAGAAATGCAAGTACCTCAACTTGTCACTTCAACCCTATTACCTGATGCAAATTAACTGGTCCTTGTGCTGTTGCTAACACGAACTAAACTAAAAGCTTGATTCTCTTCTCTCTAGAAGGGACCTGAATGTGGCTTGCCAGAAGGCTCTCTGATGTTAAAAATCTACTGAATTACTTCCATCTTGAAGTGTATGGCTGATAACCATCATCAGGTACTCCGCAACTGTGCCAGCAGTAGAGTGGCTGATGAAAAACAGGTGATGTCAGAGCCCAGGGTGCACACAATGTCCCACGCGGGGGGACTGGGTGGTGCTGGCCAAGAGGACGGGTTGTCAGTTGGTTATTCGTATGACTCATACAAAGATTGCTGATAACCAATTTAAACAATACTCTGCTGCTCAGGAGACCTTGATTTCCACAATGATGATTGGTGAGGAAAGAGGAAGGTGGTGGAACTTAAAAGAAAAAGAACCCGAGGGATGTGCCCCAGATGGGCAGGGAGGGGCACTCAGGGGAATGTGGCCCAGCACCTCTCATTCCCAAACTTGGTCTTTAGAGAACAACACGCACCCCAATTTCCACCATAAGTTTTATATGTATAGAACCTGACAGAATGTTTAGAATGACTCTATTTAGCTGAATTTCACTATCCTTCATTTTTAACTTCTGTCTGCAGCTGTCTTCGCTACACTCATCTCTGAACTCTTTGGCAGGGGTGGGGCGGAGCTTATCTCAAACTAAATAACCGAATCATTCTGCATGTCCTTGCTACTTCCTGGGCCTTCTCTCTCCACCTACAGAACAAATCCCACTAGAAGCAGAGATAATGTTTTATTTTTGTCCCTGCGCTGCCCAGGACGGGGTAGGACGGCTAGCAGAGAAGCAGTGATGTTTAGTTTGGATGTGAAGTATGTCCACGGCATCCTCTCTAATGTAAACCGTTCAGGGTGGCACTTCAAGAACGTGACTGCACTATGAGAGCTCTGGCATCATAACAGGCTCACAATCAGATAGGCCACTGGAGGATGGGAGCCAGTGGGAGGGAGCATGTTTGAAATAACCTGGCCTGTCCCCAGCCCTGCCCATGGGTCCCTGAGATCAGACTTCCTGGGAGGGGAGCTTATCCTGCTGCCCACGGACTACGATGCCCACCAAGTTTAAAGACTACTGCATTCGAGGACACAGGCACAGAAGCATGTGTCTTTTTTATGACTATTGCCAGAGGGGACTTAGCTATTGCTGGGAGGAGAACAGAGTCCTTTGGACATGTCAGAAGGTGGGGTTGAGAAAGCTTATAGGTTTTCTTCCTTTGATTTCTAAAGAAACTGGTTAAGAAATGAGGTCAACCAGAGAGGCTAAGCAACAAGGAAGACATCAGTAAAAGATGTAAGTGTCTCCCCCAGGGAAGGGGAAATAGAGTAGATTTCACAGGTGAACTACAAATGGGTAGGGTTGGGAACAGGCAGGATCAGATCAGGGAAGGAAGGAGGAAATACCAGGAAAAATGACTCGAATTGGGGGACATTTCAGGGGTGAAGTAGAAACCTAGTGCAATGGAAACTCCATGGAATGTATGAGAGTGACCCTAGCAGAGACTCCTAGTAATGGGGACACAGGACCTGCTCTGGTCATCTTCTATAACTAGGCAAGGCCTCAAGTGGAGGGGTTTTGGGGCACCAACCCAGTCACAAAACCTTCTACCTTCCGATTGCTCTGCCTAAAGAGTATGCTTGGACTGGAAGTTCAGCACAGTCATCATCAAAAAGACCAAAGAGACTTCATCCAGCTACTGATGGGAGCAAATGCAAAGTGCCACAGCCAAACATTAGGCAGAGCTTAGGGAGTCCTGTGAGGAGGAAGAAAATTAGATGAACCAGAGGAGTCAGGGACGCCACAAAAGCAGGGCCTATAGAATCAACTGACCTGGAATTCGCAGAGAGCACATAGGGGTCTGACCTAGGTCCTCAGCATATATGTTATAGATGCATAGCTTGGTGCTCTTGAGGGGATCCTAACAATGGGAGCGAAGACTGCACCTGACTCTTTTGCCTACTCGTGGAATCGTTTTCCTCCTACTAATTTGCCTTTTTGCCTTGATGTGATGGCATATACCTGGTCTTATTGTAGTTTGTTTGGTTGATGATGTCCCTGGGAGGCCTGCTCTTCTCTGAGGAGCGGTGTAGGGGTGGGGAGTGGATCTGGGGAGAGGGGAAATGTACAGGCAAGGGAGAGAGGGGTTGGGGGAGGAGAAGGAGGGGAAACTTTGATCTGGATGTAGTAGATGAGAAGAGACTAAAAAAATGTTTTTGTTTTTGTTTTTGTTTTAAAAATGAGGTCAAGTTCAAACAGTCTCCCTCCACAGCCAGCACCTCGGAAGACCTTCCTGTCTTGAAGCCCAAACTACCAGAGATCCTTCCTGCCTCCCGACAGCCCCAGACTGGCAATTCTTCCCATTAGAGTGGGCCCAGGGTTACACTCCTTGCCCTTTCTTACCATCTTCTTCCATTTCATCCTGCGATTCTGATACCAAGTCTTCACTTGCAGCTGAGTGAGTCCCAGAGACTGGGCCAAGTCCAACCTGGAAGGCGTGAGACACAAAGGAAGGGTGAGGGAGAGGGGAGTGATCAAGAGAGGTAGGGACATGCTGGCTAGCACCTGGCAAGCGCTACTAAAATCAGACTGCCGCCATTAACCCAGACCATCGCCAAGAGGAAGAGTGTCTCCCTTCTGAGAACTTTCTGTGTAGGACTAGAAAACAGAAATTGTGGCCACACATGAGAACATGGAAAGAGTCCCATGCCCAGATTCATTCTCTCTCCAAAATGAACCTGAACATCCAAGCCTTTGATCTTCACCCCTGTACTCTATAAAATGTATGTTCCCATCTCAAAAACTAGAAATAAAAAGTAAAGCTATACTTCTATGGGAATCCCACTCATCACTCCACATTCACCTCTGGTAGGTGAGCCTCTCAGCTCCCATAATTCCCTTGACTCAGCAGTCACCCCAATGAACCATGTTGTCATCTGTCTCCAGAGTACATGTTAGTTCTGCCTCCCCAACTCATGACCAAGTCTTTCACTTAATTTATGTCCACAAAACTACCTACTCCATTGCTAAATCCCAAAGCAGGGCTCGGAAATATTTTTGCATATGCATGTGTATATGGTTAGGTGTAGGCATGTTTGTGTATGCTGTGTATAGAAACCAAAGGTTGACATCAAGTGTCATCTTCTGTGACATCCTTCCTGCTTTATTTATTGAGAGAGGGTATCTTGGTAAACCCAGAGTTCCACCACTGTTCTGGGTATCCCCTGTTTTTGCCTGTTAAGTGCTGGGATTATAGGCAGCAGCCACATCTGCCCAATTTTCATGAAGGTTCTGGGGGATCTGTACTTCAGCCCTCACACTCGTGAAGCAAGAGACTCATGTGCTAAGACATTCCTTCATCCCCAGGAATTTACTGTAGTTGCCCTAAATTATTACAGTGATTGGAATGTACAGCCGTAAAGAGTCCAATGAAGCATTAAATCCATAGTCCCTCCTGCTCTCTATGCTTACTGTATTTCTACTTTTCTCTGTAGTCTTCTGAAAAGCCCTAAGGCTGAAGCCATTTGTACAGTGAGAAGTAATTTGAGCGACACAGCAAGCATTTCTAGAGCGTGCCAGCATCCCAGGCACACACAGCCCCTACCCAGTGGTACCTTTCCACCACACCAGGTTGGTGTAATTACTCCCATTTTACAGATATAAGATTTTAAGCTTAGAGAGAGATTAGAATTTCTCAAGGATATGGCCAAACTCTTCCTGACACTTGATTTTCTGTTAAATAAAGTCCCTTGGAACACAGACAAGTTTATTTGCTTTTATTGCTCACGGCTACCCCTGTGCTACATCAGCAGACGTGAGTTGATGGGGAAAGACGATGTGGCACAAAGAGCCTGAAATAAACACTCTTCTGGATCTATTTTTGCTGACTCCTGGATCCTGGGGCAAGAGTGAAATCCACCCATGACTGACTTGTACGCCACCTTCTGTATGAGGGCCCACCTTATGACACTTTTCCACAAAGCAGAATCGTGGAGGAGAAACAGAAGTGCCACAGCTGAGCTACGACCCAACACTCCAAATGGAATATGGAATATTAAGGGGAAGTCAGTCGGGTTTCTATCCTTACTGCTCAAGACTGCAGCCAGGGACCTATATGGTTACCTGGGGGGGGGGGG